>NW_004624763.1:22969632-23038587 GCF_000247695.1 Heterocephalus glaber | reverse complement strand
TTTACATAGAAGACCCAAAAAACTCTGCCAGAAGACTTCTAAACTTAATTGACAGATTCAGTAGAGTAGCTGGATATAAGGTCAACACTCAAAAAGCAATAGCCTTCTTGTACACAAACAACAGACTCATTGAGAGAAAAATTAGGGAAACAATTCCTTTTATAATATCCAAAAAAAATGAAATATATAGGAATCAATCTAACAAAGGAAGCAAAAGACCACTACACTGAAAACTATAGCACTCTGAAAAAGAGATTTAAGAGGATATAAGAAAATGGAAAAACATCCCTTGTTCCTGGGTAGGAGGAACCAATGTAATGAAAATGCCCATACTTTCAAAACTGTTATATAGATTCAATGCAATTCCAATTGAATCCCAACAGTGTATTTCACTGTACCAGAGAAAACAATCAGTATGGGGATACCTCAAAGAACTAAGATTGGAAGCCCCACTTGACCCAGCTATCCCTCTGCTGGGTATCTTCCCAAAAGAATTAAAAGGATCAAACCACAGAGATATATGTGCACCCATGTGCATAGTGGCACAGTTTGTAATAGCTAAAGCTTGGAAACAGCCCAAATGCCCATCAACTGGAAACTGGATAAAGAAGATGTGTTTTTTTTTTTTATGAAATGGAGTACTACTCAGCCATAAAGAACAAGAAACTAGAGACATTTATAGCTAAATGGATGCATATGGAGGCCATACTGTTAAGGAAAATAAATAGCACACACATGTGTAAATACCGAATAGTTTCTCTGGTGTGAGAAACTGAAAGTGTAAATAAGGATTAAAATGATTAAAAATGAATAATTGATAATTTGAAATAGGAAGAAAAGGCCCAAAGGGGTAGGGGAAGTGGGAGGGAGAGGGAAAAGGAAAGAAGGGAATGGAATAAATATGAGAAAAGGAAGAAATGGAAACAAAGTCTTTGTAAATAGGGAGGGATGGAGGGGGTGAAGGGAGGCCAGGGGAAGGGGGAAAATAAGAACCAAAACACTTATGAAATGCTACAAGATCCCAATAAGGAATGTAAATGTATACCTAAAACATACCGATAAACTTAATGAATAAAAAAAAATCTTCTGTACAGCAAAAGAAACAACCAACAGAGTAAAGTGACAATTTACAGAATGGGAAAAATTTATGCCATTATTTCTACAACAGAGGATTAATATCTAGAATATATAAAGAACTCAAATCATTAGACCCCCCCAAAATAAAAAACTACTAAAAACTGGGTAAGTCAAGTGAACAGAAACTTCTCAGAAGAAGTACAAACTGTCAATAAATATAGGAAAAAAGTTCAACATCTCTGGCTCTTAGAGAAATGCAAATTAAACAACACTGAGAGGTCGTCTTTCCAGAAAGAATGGCTATCACAGAGAAATCAATAACAGAAGCTGGTGAGGCTATGGGTGAAAGGAAGCTGCCTACATTGTTGGTGGGAATGTAAACTAGTACAATCATTGTGGAAACCATGTGGAGATTCCTCAAAAAACTAAAATTAGAATATCTATTCAACTCAACTATACCTCTTTCTAGGGAAGAGTTAAAAGACATCACATTACAGTGATACACGAACACCTATGTTTATAGCAGTACAACTTATAATAGCTAAATCTTAGAAGTGAACTATAGGTCCATCGACAGATGACTGCATAAAGAAAATGTGTATTTATACACAATGGAGTAGTACTGTGCCATAAAGAAGAATAAACTTGAGGCATTTGTAGGTAAATGGTTGTAACTTGAGAGCATAAAGTTAAGTGAAACAACACAGACACACCAGCTCAAATATTGCATGGTTTCTCTGATATTGCAGAAATATTTAAGGTTATTTCCAGCTGCAGACAGCCAGCTTACAAATCTGATTTCCTTACTGTTACAACTACTTGCTCTTGGAAATTCTGCCCTCCTTGAAAAGTCCCTGGAGGAGAGACTGGAGCAGAACAGAGTTCTTGTGGAGAGGCATCTAGTTGTGGGACTGGCTAAGAAGAGAGCAATTCCAGAAGGGCTGACACATCCATGCACAATGCCCAGTCCTTCCTCAAGTCTCAGGACAGAGAAACAAAAAACAGGTAAAGAATAGAAGATTCTCCGATCCTTCCAGGCCAGGGATCCCTGTCTCCCCAGCCCAGGCAGGAATGGAGAAGCCGAAGAGCCAGCCTCCCTGTAGTCACAGGGGCAAAGCGAGGGTGACTCAGGCCCTTTCATTCCCGGGTCCACGCCTGAGCCCCCTGGGAGTCACGGCGCTGTCATTCAGTGTCATGTCGACTGAGGCTGCATCCGCACCACAACCACAGCCACTGTGGTCAAGACCATAGGGCCTCGGGGCCACAGGTGCATTACCTGTCCCTCAGCAGGAAGAGTCCTGACCTGGAGTGTCACCTGGACACACTGGCCGTTGTCCCCTTCCTGTCTGTCGCGTGAGTAAGAAGCCCACGTGGTCAGAGCCCATCCCAGCTCAGCCAGCACCATGGGGCAGAGACCCAGTACAGGAACGTTTCCCCTGAGGGCGAAGTTTTCTAACCAGC
This sequence comes from Heterocephalus glaber, assembly GCF_000247695.1. The sequence continues at coordinate 23,036,049 of NW_004624763.1, read as the reverse complement.
ACAGCCCAGGGTTCGGAGACAGGAAGGAAGGCTTTGCCAGTGGGTGACAAGGTGTCATGCCCACTTGTGCCCCCTGTTTCCAGACTCAGGTGACCAAGCTCGGGGTCTGCACTGCCAGGGCTGTGTAAGTAGGTGAGGAGCACACGGTGAGGACAGAGCTCGTGAGCATCAGGTCACTTCTGATGGAAGGCGGTTTCTTCTCAAGGTGCATGGTGCGGAAGGCTCCGGCCCAGGGAAGGTGTGGGTGTTATTTTAGCAGCAGCATCGCCGTGCGAGGGGAGACAGCCCATGTCCAGGGGTGTCTGCTTCATGCTGTCGCGTCACTGTCTCCATGGTGACATGGTGAGAGTTCTGCGCCACAGCCGGCTGGGTCTCCGGGGTTTGGTGTTGGTTTCCTCCGATCATCACACCCAGAGCGGGGCAGTCCTGCCAGCCGTGGGGAGAGCGGACTGTGTCACTGGGTCAGCAGAGGACACCTTTGTCCTGGAAAACAGTGGTCACAAGTGGCCACTCGAGCCTTAGGGCGCAGGACACGGCTGACTGGCCATGCAGGCTGGGCGTCCCAGGCCATCTCCGTCTGTCGAGACCTCGGTGGGATCCTCCAGGTCGTTCTCCTGGCCTGGGCCTGTTCTGAGGAGACATGGCCATGACGCTCTCCAGAGCCTCCTTGTCCCTGTCTGCATGAGTCTCCCCCCAGAGTCCGGGCAGTGTGGCTGTACCGTGGCCCATCCGCCTGCATGGACCTCGAGCTGCCTTCTCCCGGCCGGCCGTGCACGTGGGTGACAGGGGGCACGGGCAGTTCAGGAGTAGCTGTCCCTCCACGGCGTGCTTCCGGCTTCAGCTGCCACAGATGGTGGCTGTGCGGAGTGACAGGATGCACCCCCTCTCGGCCAGCTCCTCGGTCACGGATTAGCACCCACAGGCACATGCACACAGTGGCCATGGATGTGCCACACACGCCCCTCAAGCTCCACTGCTGCCTTGTGGCTCCGATCACACGCAGACTGCCAAAGTGTCACTTTGTTCCTTGTCTCCTAATAAGCCCACATGGCTTTTAGAAAGATGGTAATCATAGCATGGAACAGGTCCACAAGATTGAAGTGCGGCAAAGAACCGAAAAGGGTGCATTCTGGGAGTGAATCCAAGGGAAATGTCAGTGGAGTTATAGAGAAATTGCCCCGCTCAGGAAAGGCCTGCCTGTCACCAGGGAACTCGCTCAGGCGAATGTGTTCACATGAATGAAGAAAGGAGTTATGACGGTCCGTGAGTGACGTTGACCAAAACAAAACAAAACACTGCATTGAAGGAACTCTCACCGATGTCTTGTGATACTGCAATGAAAACGACGAAGGCCTTGGAAGCCGATCTAAAGATGACGGAGTGCGATGGTCCAGAGGGGCATAGGAAAGACACTCTCTCCATGTCATAAGGTACACGACAAGGATGCGATTGCCTTTGCATGAAGCCACTTTCCTTTTCAATGTTTCTAAGATTTTAAGTTACAGTGTACTAAATGCACGTTAGTTGTATGATTTTTTATTTCCTATCCACTTATAGTTGACAGTCGGGGCTTTTAGTGCTTTCCAACAAGTTCCAGAGGTCTCAGAACAATCATAGTTTCCCCCATTGAGTATTAAGGTTGTTTTTCAGAACTGCAGCCTGTGCCATCGTTTTTAACCCCAAACTACTGTGCAAAGAGAGACATGTCAGGAAGCGTCTGCTTGCTTGGAGGAAGCCCACTCCCAAGGCTCACGCGGATGCCAGTGCACTAAGAATGATCTTTAAAACAGGCTTACTGCTTTTTTCCTTCTCTACCATCTGTCATAAAGACTCCCCAGGAGGCCAAACAGGGATAGCAGTGCTGTGGGCACAGTTCTGGGGAGGAGCATGCCAAACCATCTGCTGCAACCATTTATACTTCCAGGGCCCTGCCTGGTTACACTTCTGCTGAAAACGGCAGTGTGCGGCCCCAGCCAGCCCTGTCTGCTGCCACACCAGCAGGCAGTCCTTGACGGAGGCCCCATTTGTGTGGACGCTTTGCTTTCCACGATTGGCCTCTACCAGGAGCTAACTGGGATTCACGACTGTCTCTCCAAAAGGGAATAGTTTGTGAAAGAATACAGGTGCTCTTCCAAACCTCTGCTGTGATTCTCTTAGGGACTTAGGAGAGATTTCAAACAACTTCCTGGTCTTGTATGAGTACTCTAACTACACTTGGTTCCACTGGGTTCCAGTGGTCTGTAACTCGGGCAAACTGGGCCCTTCCCTCACTGCAATTTCTACTTAAAACTAGAAGCCTTTTGGTTACATAATAAATCGGTAAGCATGGTAACCCAAATATGTCACACATTGCCTCAGAAGAACAAAGAGGTCTAACAAATGATGTCATTAGTTCTCAACCCATAGGGTGCCAGGACCAACAGCTTGTCTGTTACCTCGGAGAGAAGCCCATGTACCCTACCTAGGCTACTGGATTTGGGGAGACCTAGCCGAGACAGTAAATCTCTGCATTTCCAGGTAGCTCTTCGCTTCTTTCGTCCTACCTGACATGGGTGGTGTCTGCTACTTCCCACTCTCTAATCTATCAGAATGGTGTGGTAAGTGGAGTGGGTTGGTGAGGAGTCCTGTAAGGTCCTGTATTCTTTAGGCTTCTCCAGAGAACAGAAGCAGTGAGGGGCGGATTACCAGGCAGGCAGAACTACATCCATCCTCTCTGTCTATTTAACAGGAAGAGACTATGGTAAGCCACAGGCTCACTTGATTTTGGAAGCCGAGAAGCCCCACGATTTGCTGTCTGCACACAGAGGCTCAGGACTTGTAGCTGTCATTCAAGTGGCGAAGCCAGCAGTAGCACTGATGACGGCACCCATTGGCATGAGTACCATCAAAGCTGACGATGACAGAAGATGTAAAAGATCCAAAGCCATCCAACTGATGCAAGAGGAGTCCTTTCTCTGCTTCCAACATTCTTGGTTTCTTTGGTTCCAGAGCCTCCAGTGGTCCTAGGGTTTTGCTCTGGACAGCTGCTAGGTTGCCTTTGGAGGAAAGTGCAAATATGAAAAGGGAATCTTAGGGGGCCCGGGAGGGGACTGACAGACACCGTGCACTGCAATCCATCTTCATCCTCATCTTGGTGCCCACCTATGCTGCACCAGCTCTGACTTTGCACACATTCTTTCGTTTAATCTTTTCAAGCCAGGATTACACAGATTAGGAAACCTGCCCAGAGTTGCTGAGTCAGAACCTGGTGCATCCTGAGATCCCAAGGGTCTTGCTGTGTGGAGACCGTGGAGAAGCAGCAGTCATGGTGGATTCCCAGAGGTCAGATAGGTGAGGTCATGGGGCCCTTTCTGCCTGGCTGTGTGTACTAAATTCCTGCGAAGAGCAGGAGAAAACAAATGGAAGAGAAGTCTTCCATCTACCCGGGGGCAGTGCTACCTGGCTGGATCCTGCCATGGACGCCTGTGTGAGCAGGCACGAGTATGATTGGCTGGGAGGGTCAGTGCAGAGGGGCACTGTGGGAAACTGAGCAAGGTGGATGGTCAGGGCTGCGGGTTTGGCCGGAGAGTGCAGCACAGCTTCTTGTCTTTAGTGGGAGGAGATTTCGGACTATGGCTGTCATTTTATCGGGGAAAGAACAGTTTGAATGAAATATACTCAGCAATGCTTCAAATAAAGAGCTCATTGAATGAGGAAATAAATGATTCAATGAGAAAGAAAATGCCTCTGCACATGGGGCCTTGTTCTGACAATGGACAGGCAAGAGTTTCCTGCAATTTGAGGCAATGCAGGCCACCCAGGGATGCATGCAGCCAGTTCCTGGGCAGTCCGGAGCTGAGGCCGAGGGGTCACCGTAGGACCAGGCCTCCTTCCCCGAGAGCCACGAGCACACGACTCCTCCTCTCTCCAGGAAGCGCGGAGCTTCACAGCAGAGGCCAGGGGAAAACTGGGCATCCGTCTGCTGCTTGAGTGTGTAACTGGTGCCTCTGGGGCCAAGGCTTGCCGACCCTTGGAATTTCACCCACTGACCTGGCATGAGGAGGCACTGGAGTCACCTCTTGGGGGCCAAGTGGCCTTGCCTGTGGGAACAGGGCATGGCGCGATGTGCAGGAGCACATTCGAGAGACACTTTCCCTTTCATGCATCTTCCTGTCCCTGGTTTCTCTCCTTGTGGGGCTGAGGGCTCCGTGTCGCCCAGCCTAAGGTGGCTTTGCAGCAGAGATACCATGGCCACCCAGCTCTGTGATCCCTTGGCGGGGAGACCCAGAGTATCGCCAGATACGTTACAGAGTTGCCCGCTCCCAGTGGGATCGCACATCTGCTCTTGGCGAGGGCCAGGGCTGCCCCTCCCAAGCCCCACGGCACCCTGCCGGGAGCCCAGTTCCTCTGCCAGCGCTGGCAGATGTGGCAGCTTTGTCTGGTGCGAGAGCCAGGGTGTTACAAGACCGCTCGTGCTCTGTGTGGTTCTCCGAGATCCGAGTCTGTGTTTAAGCACAGACTGGGGCCAGCCTCAGAGCCCCTGTTCAGCAGGTCCGATGGCCACAGCTCTCCTGTAGCAGCGCCCGGGCTGCTCATCTGAGCACTGCACTTGAGCAGAGAGAAAAGCTTAGACTCCGCAGGACACTGGCCAGTGTGCTGACAGCTAAGTCTCCATGAGCCCGACAGATTGCAGGGCGGGGATGACTCACTGCCGGTCTGCACTGAGGACGGCGAGAACGGGAAAGCGTGACGCAGCTCCTCCTCCTCATTCCGATCCTGAAGAAGGCGCAGCGGGACACCCCGAAGGCGGAAGCGTGCACGCGCTCCTGGAACCCTGGCAGTTCCGCTCCAGACATCTCTCGCATCTACCTCCTCATCCTCCGCGTCATCCTGTTTTCCACAGCCACCTGCTTCTTCCCAGCCCACCCTCTGGTCACCTTCCACAGAAGCGGACGCCGGTACCAGTCTGGCCCTGATGGGTCCCCGCCAATTCCTGAGCAGCACTGTGCACTGTGAGCTCGGCTGAGCCTCCGGCCCTGCGTGCGTCTCGAGGTCCTGGCCTTCTGTTTCCCAGTTGGAGTTTCAGAAGCTGTTTCTCATGCCGTGGCCTCTTCTCTGACGGCAAGTGACGGCTTGGAGCTGCCGTCCTCGGGGCTGGAGCAGAGTGTCTCAGGAGTAGGCTTAGCTCCCCTTTCCTTTGTGTTATCAGCACGCTGACACAATCACACTCACAGTCGCAATAAGGTGCTACACACTAACCACGCTGTTGTTCAACCTGAAGTTGGCTGTGCCTTGAGTATCATTAGCGCCTCTTTGCAGACAAGGAAGCAGAGTCCTTGGGAGGATGGGTGGCTCAGGATCACACAGCTGTGGGGAGGCTGGAGACTCCGGGCAGTTCTTCCATGTGTGGCCAGGGCACAGAAACCGTGCCCCTGCATCCCGCCCACCCAGAACATCCCTGGTGCCGGCCTGGCCCAGGGGCTCCCTGTCATTGAGTTCGAGGTTCCCGTGCCCTCAGGCACCTGTGCATTGCGTGGCTGGCCCTTCCTGGGCACCCAGCCCACCTGCCCGCCTGAGCTGTCCCTCATTGCTGCTCCACTAGCTCAGGGTCCCCCATTCCCAAGGCTAGCCAACCCTGCCCAGGGTTTCCGCAGCACCTTGAAGGATCCTTGTTTTGAATTTTATCATAACATTTCTTGTCTGACACCCTTTTCCCCTACTGTGAGTCACTGGGCTTTTGGGGGAAATTCATTTTAAATCTACAGAGCCTGGCATAGAAGATGTGGATTAGCTTGGGTATTTTTGGCAGTCAGGAGTTAAAGCCCCATTTCAATATGGCTTAAATACAAAGAGAAATTAATAGGCTCACATATCTTGAAGCTCAGAGACATTTGCAGGGATTTTGTAAGGCTAACATTGTATGTTTCTAATTTTACAGCACACGTAGCATAGGGTAAACAGTCAGCAAATATCAGCTTTGGTTATCCTTGGTATTATCTTTCCCATATCGATATGTGGATAACATATGTAAGGATTATTTTTTAAAGCGGCCAAATTCTAGCTTGCTTTTTCCCCCACTGGCTGGGTCAGTGTTCCTCCAAGGGCCAGGACCACATGCACTAAAGTCGTGCGGTCTGTGGAATGCGTGTCTGCTTCCCTCTTGCTGCTGCCCAGGGGAGCCCAGGGGTCTGGGAGAAGGACCCAAGGCCTCAGGGATGAGCTCTGCCAACAGCTCCCGTGACATTTTGTGCGAGACCATGGATCTGGACTGGCACCAGCACCAGGCTCAACAGACCAAAGGCACCTGGAACTGAATCGCAGCGAATGGCCTGCAGCTGCTGGCGCAGACCCTTCCCTTGTGAACCTGTGAGCCGTCAGCGTCACAGGCCACTCTCCCATTCGCCACTCGTCATCTGCAGCTCTCTGAGTCGCTGTCCAATCATGTTGTTGGTGAGAACTCGCGGACCTTCCCCCGTCCTGGGGGCTACCCCATTTGAGAATCGTTTTTGTTTTATTTTGCTCAAATACTCGGCACCAAATCTAATTGGTCGAGGGACTTTCCCCTCCTTTCTCTCTCATAACAGAATCAAGGTTCTTACTCTGCCACACGTGGGAGAAGGGCTGGAAATGACCCAGGTTCCACAACACCCTTTCTCCTGTGGGCGAGGAAGCAGCCCTGGCTGAGCCCCTGCTCCGTGTCTCCGCATGGACTCGGCCACGACTCTCCAGCCCCCACTGCCAGCCAGCTCTCCATCCCGTCAAGTCCTTGCTACTCGTAGTAAGGCAGCAGCATGAGGTCACCAGGACCCATAGCCCCCGAATTAGAACCCATCCCAACCCCAGCTGGGTTCCAGAGGTGGTTCCCGTGGGCATTAACACGCGGAAGCACTGTGTAAGCCGCATCTGAGACTCCCGTGGCTGCCGGGTTTGAATCTCGTCTGCACCTGACAGCCTGGCCAATACGGCCAAGATCTTAGTTCCCCTTTCTGCAAAAGGAGCATCATTCAGGGTCTGGAACCCTCGGATGAAGCGTAGACTGGGATCAGGGTCCTAGATGTGACGGAGTGAGTGAATACCCGGCATGCAGTTAATGCAGAGGATGCCCTTACTGCTTCCTCTGCCCTTGGGGATTGCGGTTCTGTCTCTTTTGAACACTGCACTTTGGTTTCCAAGTGCTTGCCCCCAGCTCCAGGCTCAGACAACTCTGTGTTTTCTCCTCGTGGTGTGGCCGGATGTGGATGTGTTTCCTAAGTTGTTCGATGTGTATTGATGGCTTCAGGTTATTCGCTACAGGCTCAGGGGCTTCTTATGTCAGAGAGCCAGATGAATGCTTTGCACTTGGATGAAGTCCCTACCGTGGGCAGAACCTACAAGAGAGCACGACATATGGGCAGAGGCCCTAATTAAACACCTGTTGGAAGTAAATTAGTTAATTAGTGTTGACCACCACTTCCCACAGAGGGCAATCAACACAAGGTCTGTGGAGGGCCGGCATCCTGTGGGGCAGATGGGGCATGCTCTCCGGCAGAATTATGTCCTTTAATAAACGCTTTTATGTTTCTCATCCTGTGCATGTTAGAAAAAAGAATGCCACTAAGTGTATGTGTGCATGCGCACACACACACACACACACACACACACACACGGAGGCAGGAAAGCAGAGTCTCTGACCAGATTTCTTCTGATATTAAGGTGCTTCTCCAAAAGCGCTATCCTTTTTTCTTCCATGTATAAGTGATTCTGAGCATTAACGAACCAAGGTTTACTTTGTTATATTTTTTGAGGCAATCTCAATTCCTCATTGGACCCTTTCCAGGAATAATGAAGGAAAGAACTGGAATATGGCATTAATCATAGGGATTTGCCTGACTTTCGGTGGGTGGGTTGAATTTCTGGACATTTCTCATGTGTGTGGGGGTGGATTTCATTTTACCAGTACAGTAACAATTTTATTCATACAAAATTCAAGGGTTGCGTTCAGATGAAATCCACGCTGCCCTAAGCCATTGTTCATTCCCTCCTCACACCAACCCAGACCATTTCTGCGGTGCTGAGGTTCGCACTTATTTTCTCCGGATGTGTAGCTGGGTGTCAGTGAGCACCCATGGTGGAAATGCCTTGAGAGCAGGCTCTGCTTGGTGACCTTGCCCAAACCCATTGTTCCATCAAATTGAAGTTTTGAAATTAAACTCTTTTGAGAGCAATTGCCAAGCGATGGTGGTTTCCATCATGAGCGACGATAAATAAGCACTTTCACTCTTAGTTTTGTGGCGCTGAGGCCCGGACCTAGGGCTTTGGGAGTGCGAGGCACGCGCTGTCCCTCTGAGCTCGCCAGGCCCTGCTCCTCTTGTACCGGTTGCCAGCAGGAGAGCGCTGAGACTCAGCAGCAAACCTGGGCTGCGGCTCACAGGCCCCTGCAGGTGCACCGGATCGCCTGACGGTCCCAGCAGGCTTCTCTTCTCCTTCCTCCTTTCTTTCCTCCCCCATCACTTACCCCCTTCCTTTCAGCCTTGCTTTCTTCAGTTTACCCTTCGAGCTCACTTTCCAAGGCTGGTCAGCAGCGTTAGGGACCAGCCTGCCCAAGGGTCCGGCTGTTCCTCAGTGAGTTTTGCATGGACATTAGGTTGAGCTGGCTTGGAGCAAATGGAGCCTGCAGTCTGAGCCGGAGGACACAGAGGGGACACTGAGGCAGGGAAGCACGGAAACTTCCCGGTGCCCTCAATGTCTCCCGCTCATCTGCACAACCCCAGAAAGCCCAGTCTGAAGCCACTGAGACTCCCTGCTGGAAACCACAGCACTATTTGTGCTGAGCGTGGACCACGGCTGCTGAAACCCAACTATTCATTGGCAGCTTTTCAGCCCTGTGTTCTTCCGTTAGAAACAGGGTTTTCACTTAGGGGTGGAAAAGGCAAACGCAAATGTGCCTCCTGTTATTTTTCTTCCCCTCAATGGAGAGAAGGTTAAGATGGAAAAGAGCTCAGGGTGCACCTCATGCTTCTCATCCACTGAACAACTAGCAGGGTCGCAGTCAGTTGGGATATAAGAGCTTGTAACAGGAGAAGGAAATTTCTTTTTATGAGAGGCAGAAGAGAGAGTGAAACAGAAATTATTTGCTATGAGGAAAATGTCAAGGTTTGTGTTATGAAAATGGTAGTATTTTGCTCAATTTAAACTTCATGTTTGCTTAGGGCAGCTCAGCATTGAAATTATTGTTTCTTTATTGCTCCAGTTACAGCTTCCACCTGCGTCTCCTCCTGCACACTGTTCTTGGCCCTGGGAAACTGACTCAGAGCTTCGTGGAGCTTTGGGAGCGATCAGCTGAGGGAGTGAGGGCCTGGCCTCCAGCATCCTCTCCATCCTGAGGGGGAGCTCAGTTCATGAGTGGGGAGTAGAGGTCTCTCCTCAGGACCACAAGCCTCCCATGCGGGCCATGGGTTGTGACTCAGCACATGAGGTGGCCGGGAGCTGAGTGTCATGGGGTACCACGGAGGTGTCCCCACTAGCAGGGAAAACAGTGTGCCCATACAGATAGAACACAGGCATCAGAAAATACAGTCAGCATTAAAATTCTTAAAATTTATTGCAGTAAATAACACATTGCCATTAATTCCTCTCAGTATATTCTCCTTTGCTTTGGACACACTTATCATCCTAGCCATTTTCTGAAGCAGTTCTGGAATTCCTCTTTTGTGAGTATCTTTATGTACTGCGATCAAAAATACAGTGAACGCAGCTGCCAGGCGCATCCAACAGAGCAGCTGCAAACCAGAGGCAGCTTGGCCCTGCTGCTTCCTCCTGCTGTGTGCCCAAGCCAACAGTCGGTGCTCCAGGCTGTGCCCTCTGTGGCCTGTGGGTCACAGAGCCTTGCTGCTGAGCTTGCTGGGTCAGAGTCCTGGTTTTGCCCTGCGGGTTGAGTGTTGTGGTCAGATTGGAGGTATTTTCTCTCTGCTTTGAAGTTTATCAACACACCATTATGTCATCTGTCTGCCAAACATAGTCATGATTCTGCCTCATTGACAGGTTTTCTGCTCTGTGTTGATTTATTACAGAGCTCCATTCCTATACAATGGAGTCAATAGATTTGTCCCATAGCTATTACAATCTGGGTCCCAGTTCCATGACAGTTTTTAAGAATCTTCCGAGGGAGGGAAAAGTGCTTCCTGAGGCCAGTCTCACTGGTGTGTGAGCTCCCCTGGGTCAGAAACAGGCTCTGTGTAACTCGGAGTGGTCAGGGCTCAGCCTGCACAGAGCCACTTGGTGACTGCCTGCTGCCCTTGGAGTCTGTGATGAACCTAACATCGTGTTTTTCTGTTTTAACTACTACTGTCAGGTAGCATTGTCTGACATTTTTGTGAACAAATCATCATGACACAAAAGTAGCAAGTTCAATCTGTTGCAGCTGTTTTTAAATTTCAGCGTGTGTAAAGACTGCTTCATGGGTTTATCTAAGACATGCACTGCTGGCTCCTTACTCTCCAACTTTCATTCAACAGGACTGGGGGATTGGTGTCTCATCTTTGATAGCATTTAATGGGAGCAGTCAGTGCACTACACATGGGAAAAGACCAGCAATCGAGTACTCAGGTATTGCTGTGCAAAATTTCTGTGCAATGGTAAGATTTCTAAAAAATTAATCTGTACTGGTCCTCAGTTACATTTGGAAGTTTGAAAATACCTGCTAAGTAAGAACTATGAGCATAAAGAGCTGACAGGGATATTCAGTGACCACAAGCAACAATTGCCATTGATGTTCCTAGATAGTTTCTTGTGAGAAAGAGAGAGCGAGCGAGAGCTGTCTACTTAGCACTATTAAAAACAAATATTTATTAAAATTTATTAAATTCTAATGAGTTTCCTGGCACTTTCCATAGGCTTCACATCAGTTAGATAATTTATATCTCAAACAACTTTGGATGATAAGTACAGTGGACCCTTGACTTATGAACTCAATTCACTCTCAAGGGCTGGTTGTAACTCAAGTTGGTCAATGAAGGCTCAGGCTCCTCTACACAGCCTTCAAAGTCTCTCTCCTGCACACAGGCAGAGCTCAGTGTCCTTAGGGAGACCCTGGCCCTGGATCTCTCAGTTAACCACATAGAGGAAAGGATGCTGTCCTGTTCCTTCCAGAACTCTTTAGGGTTAAATCTGTATCTGAGACCATGGAAGCACAATCAGCCAGCATTCAGAAGTAACTCAACAGTTTGGTCATAAGCTAAAACTAAAATTCTGATCAGAACCCAAATTGTTTGTATTTCAAGCTGACTATAACTTGAGGGTCCACTGTACTCTTATTATTCCCACGTGACAGTTAAGGAAACTGAGATACCGAAAGGTTAAGTGATTTCCTTGAAATCATAAACTTTATAGATTGTTAAAATTCAAAATGTTGATTTTGGATAAAGGTAAGACTTGGGGGGGTTTTTTTGGTGTTTTTTTTTTTTTTTTTGATACTGGGGGTGGAACTCGGGTCCTTGTGGTTGCAAGCCAGGTGGTGGAACCACTGAGCTAAATCCCCAGCTCCAGGACTTGGGTTTTTTAAAAAGAGTAAGTACAAAGTACTCTCAAATAAATCAAGGAGATCAAAGTAAAACAAAAATTCTGAGTCCCTGAGCATGATATATTAGTTAGGCTTTTCAGAATTAATGGTATATCGGTATACTATTTTACACAGTAGTTTGTAGAATAATTTGGAGTTTGATTTTTTAAGAGTAACCAGGGCAAAATTAGGGTCGACAGAAGTTTCAGAGGATCTGATATTGTTAAGAGGGAATATTAATTCAAAATGCTTCCAGCATCTGATAGGACTCCAGAAACCACAGGTAGAATGAACAATTACAGCTGTGGCAGTGTGGCCAGGGCCCAGGGAGAGATCACGGTTAACGACCACCTTGGCCTTCTCCACCTTGAAGCAGCCCTTGGGGCCTGGAAACCTGCCACCCAAAATATCACAGGCTTCTCTTCTTGTTTTCAAGACCTGCCCTGGGCAGGCAATGTTACCGTGTTCCCTCCCTATTGCCGTGTCTGCTGTGTGTTCCGCATTATTGCTTTTCTACTTTGCATATGTGGAACCTGAGGTTTTGGGTCATTAGGTAAATTGCTAGCAATTGTCAGACTCAAAATTTGAGTCCAAGTTTTAGGTCTCAGCCCATCTATAACCGTCTTAAAAGTGGTTTGTGATTTTTTGAAGGATTTGAGTCGTTTATGGGCTGTATAAAGTAGAACCTAAAGAATTTGCAGAAGTTTGCATATATTTTCCTCTTCTGACCAGGCAAGTGGGGTGGAAGGTTGGGGTAGGAGGTGTTTTCATTCATCTAACACAATGCACCAACAGGGCTATGTGTCGGGTGCTGTGCTAGGTACTGTGGTGTTGGACACAGACCAGTACACGGAGCCCATAGCATAGCAGGATAATACATCATAGGCAGATCGGGATCAGTGCTACACAGGACCATGGGTTTCTTTTAAAACATATTACACAGAGATCCAAACTAGCCTGGATGGTGACACAGTGAGACTGATTGACAAATGTGGAGTGGGAAGGTTAAACAAGAAATGAGGAGCAGAATTCTCCAGAGAAGGCTCTGCCTTGTTGCCTTTGCTGCAGTAGGTTACCCGAACACTCTTTCCATAGACTCGAAGCCATGTGGTTGGTGTTCACCACCAGCTCAGAGTGGGCTCTACACAGGGAGGTCTAGGAGTCTAGATTTTGAGTAGAAGCCAAATAAAAGAAACATTGGAAAATTTAAATGCTTTCCCCCCAAGCCAAACATTGGCCAGCACATCAACTGTACCACCTCTACCTTTAAGAAAACTTCAATGGTTAGCTTAATTTTCATTATGTTTTTGAAATCTATAAATCTCCACTGTGCAAATCTCCACAAGTGCACAGGATGCAGTTGAACTCCACAGATACTGAAGAGAGCACAGGAATTACTCCTGCCCACTAAATGGGGAAATCAGAGCACAGCCGAAGAGTGGCCAAGGCCCTGAGCTCCATGCACTTCCCAGAAAACCAAATAAGAAAAATAATACATCCTAAAAGCCAGGGTTCCGAGGACAATTCTGGAAAGAGAGATGAAACAGGATATTGCATTAAAATTTGTTTTGGGTGCCTTGGATTCCAAACAGAATGGAAAAGGTTATGCAAACTACACCCTCATTCTGCTTCCATCCAGGGTATCAGTGAGCTCTCCTTGGGGCCTACCGCACTCTACACAATGCTCCGAGAAGCAAGGCCGGGAGCCTTCGTGCAGCAAGTGGGGACCTTGGCACTGCAGACCTCCCTTCCCGTCAGTGTTTACATGGTGTGTTCATCAGAGCCCTGCAGAGACCCATCTTTCCTTGCAGTGTGCTGCAGCGTGGTGGGTACAATCAGGGAACCAGAGTCCTGTCTTGCCCAAGAGGAAGGTCTGTTGGGAAACTTGAACAGACCTTGCACACCAGAATTGTATGGGTAGCTATTAAAAGTCTCTGTGCCATCTCCCAGAACCAGGGACAGTGATTTACCAGGTTTAGAGGAACAGGGATCAGAGCATTTTCTAACATCTCCCCATGTGGGTCTACTGTGCAGTCAGTTTTGAGATACAGAGTTATATGAATTTCAGCAACTCCTTGAGCAGTCTGAGTCTCAGTCTTCTCATTTTAAAAGAAAATAATTCTTAAAGCATCTTAAAAAAAAGAAAAAACAAAAAAGAAAGACTATCCGTGTGGTGCAGGTTTGGAAGTCCCATGCTTGTTTCTTCTGTGGTGAATCCTTATTTACCTTATTTACTTGCTAGCTGGTGGCACTGTGACATTCTGCACACACTGTTGGACCTTCTCTCTGTTCTTCGTACTGGGAGTTGATGACAATAATGACAGCAGATACTTATGGAGCACTTGTTGGTGCTAGGCATCATATAAGGTGGTGTTATTGAATCAGAGCACAAAAACTTACCAGTGACAAAATGTGCACAAAATTCATGTAGTTAGAAATTTTTATAGTAACTTGGATGTCTATTGTATACATTTGCCTTTTTGTTATTTAATTTCTAACAATTCATTTTATTGCATTTTACAAAAGTATCTGTCCACAGCACTTGTGGAATTTTTAATTCCTGCAAACTAACCCTCTACCACTGGAAGTTTGAAAGACACTGGCATTTAAAAGCTCTTGTGGTGGTTGATATGGCTCATATCTTGATGTCCCCTCAAAGCCTAGTGAGCTCATAAGTGGGGCTTTTGGGAGTGGCTGGATCATGGGTGTGTGGTATTGGATTAGTCCACTGATTGGTTTAGTATAGTTCTGGATGTGGATGATGGATTTACTGAAAAGGGAAGAACCACCCTGAGTATGGGTAGCACCAACAAATGGGCATGTATCCGGGATGGAATACAAAGGAAAGCAGAAGGAAGGCTGCTGCCTCCTGCCTACGCTCCCATGGACTATTTCCCCTCTGCCAAGTCCCTCTACAGTGCCACCCTGGAGCCAGCCAACTATGGGCTGAAACCTCTACAAACCATGAGCTAAAATAAACCTCTCCTCCTTTAACTCATGGGTATTGAGTATTTTGTCCTAGCAACGAGGAAGTAACTAAGATAGTGCTCATCCAATTTCATCCTCTCTAATGCTTCCTCTGCAGCAGCAGTTGTCTATTTACAGCTGGAGCAGCTGAGGATTAAAGTGATTTGCCTGAGTTTACACATGAGTAAGGTTTCTCAGACAGGAGGCCTTCAACCCAGGGAGTCTGGACACAGAGCCCAAGGCCATGCAGTGGAGGATGTGGACATTATTCCTATTTGACTGGGGACCAGGAACCAGGAGGGCCACTGTTGACTCCCAGTGCCTTCTGTGTTGTTTTTATCCTTTATGTACAATTACGACTGGCTCTAGTCTTGACATTAGGTGAGCCCCAATAAAGAGCTCACAGTTTGAGCTGTCTGGGTTTTTATAAAACTAAACTAAAGGGGCTGCTTCAAACTTGAAGAGCCTACAAAGTGACGATTTGGAGTTTTTCTGCCATCAGTAATATGAATTAGTAAAATAAAATTTACTTTCACGTACATCTTGTTCATCTGTATGTTAAATCTTAAGTCCATTAATATACACAGTGGGTCTTTTTAAATCATCTTTTGTTACCTGGGAAGGAAGAAACAACAGCTTCTAAGATTTTTACCCCAGAAAAAAAGACTTTTAAACCTAAGATATCTTCCTGTATTCCCTCCAGAACTTTTTTACGAAAAAAGATACAAGATAAAAACTGCTGGATTTCTCCTTTTTCACTTGGTTTGATTATATTTTATTTATTATTCAGTAAATTGGGTTAATTTAATCTAATAAGTTTACTATAGAAAGAACATGTATAAGAAAATTATATCCAAAAATTTTGTCTTGCATCTTTTGGACCACTGTTTAAAAACCAAGTCCTCGCCCCTAGAGAATAGAACACTTCAGAACTGGTTTGCATACACCTCTGCAGGAATGTTCCTGCTGCGCCAAATGTGAGGGAGGACAGAAATAAGACAGCAAGAGGCACACTGGACACTGCAGTGCACAAGGGCCCATGGGGAACATGGCTCGCGCCCTTTCTGTGTGGAAACAGCAGGTGCCTGACGCAGCTTGAGGCCAGCACTCCTGCCGTCCAGCGCAGCGGCGACTCAGCTGGGGCCAGCTGAGCACTCAGTGCCGCAGGGACTGTTGCCAACTCTGTGGGCAGTGGTGCCCCTGGGCAACCATGTCTCTATGCATAGGAGAGAGCAGGCGCTGGAACCCAGAGCATTCGGCTGTGACATCATCAGTGGCAGAACCTCAGATGGAGACCGGAGCCATCTGTCCCTAATCATTTCCTGAGCATCTGGGCAGAGCTCAGTTCTGGCTGTGAAGGGCTGAAGGACATCGTTCCTGCCTTCAGGGCAGGTCGGGTCTTCCCTTGGTGGAGAGAGAATTCCCAGGCAACAGAGAAGCAGGCAGCAGAATCCAGTCTCCCATCCCACAGGGAAATGAGAAGAGAGGAGGAAGTGGCCAGAGGCCCAGACCCCTTGCAAGCCCCTCACTCCTTCAGTTTCCGCTTTGTGTTGTGGGGAAAATCCTGCTCCCCACAGGGCCGCAGCAAGGGTAGAGTGCAGGAGGCTGTGTCACAAGCGATGACACAGCTTCAGGATCTGCCGCCGGTGTCCGAAGCCCCACAGCACTCTCATTCGGTGTTCACAGTCCACCGAGGGGGGCAGAAGACTCCACACCTGCTGGCTCACACCTGTCACACTTGGGGTGTCAGGGCACGGCCCTCCCAGTCCTGCCCTCCACCCCAGGAATGCGGCTCCCATGCCATGGTGGGGGCCAGGCCGGTGCTCAGCTCCACAGCTCTGCCCTCTGTGGTGCCTTTGAGCTTCTCCCGGGCCCAGTAACAGAGAGCAGGTAGGTGACCTGACAGCGCCGTTCTCCAGCTCTGCAGGTGGAGTCCGAGCCCGGGCATCTGCTAGGAGGCTCCACACAAGGGCTGTCTCCTGATTTGCAGATGAGCCCTCCCTTGGGCATGGGGAGAGGACCCTGACATCACAGGACCTCACCTTCATGATTTCATTAAGGCCCGGAGCCTCCAAATACCCTTCTACTGGGGCGATCTTCAACATACAAATTGGGAGGACATAGTTCAGTCCACCCGACCTTTGCAGAAGATGGGTCCAACACACATTCTGCAAGAGTTTCAAGCTTCTTCTCTTTAAAAACTTCCTTCATTTATCCAAATAGAGCTGATCACTCCCATCTGTGCTATCAGTAAAAGTATTACTTTCAATAAGGTTAATGTTTAATAAATAATTACTGCAATTATCTTGCATAGAACACTCACCCTTTTCAAGTCGGTCTTTACTCCACCGACCACCATGACTGTCTGCAAAGCAGTCGGTGCATTTCATTGAATATGTGCAAATAAGTGAGCTGCAGTAGGACATCGTTCACTATTAGACAGTAGCCTAAAGGATTGAAGAAGAAACTCATTCAGTGGCCTAGGGGTCTGTTATCTGTTTACCAACCAGAGCAAATGAAGAAGATAGGATTTCAGAGAAAAAATTCCTAGGAATTTTTGAAGATCTTCAGCCATGGAAATCTATCAGGAGAAGACCCTGGGAGGTACTGTCAGAGTCGCATTTGGACCAACCATGCCTGAGAAATGAGAACCCTTAAGACAGTTAGCCCGATTCTGAACTGGAATGCAGATTGACCTTCAGTACCAGGAGCGTTTGTTAGATGAATGGCTTTTGCTTCAAACTGTAAAATGGGCGCGATTTGGAGGCATTTGGACTCACTGGGCCTCCAAATTACAAATCCCTCGATCAGTGGCTTAGCCTTGCCCAGAGCTGCTTTGGTGTTCCTCCCCTCCCTCTGTATTACTGAAATAAGAACGCCTACCCTGCTCTCCGGCTGGGGCACTCCTTGTGCTGAGGGCCCTGGTTTCCGCAGGTCCACTCCGTGTCCTGGCAGCTGAGGGACGGAAGGTCAGCATCTGCTCCTTCACCACACCCTGTGTCTCGCTTTCCCGATCCCAGCTCAGTCCAGACAGGCAAGTGCGGCCCTGCAGCCAGGCCACCTCTCTGAGATGCAAGTGATGTCGTGCGGGACGTGAGCTCCAGCCCTGGGCGGGACAGCAGGCCAAGAGCAGAGTTGGCAGAGGGAGCCTGGGCTCTTGGAACATGGTAAAATTTCCAAGAAACAAACGAAATGTGATTCAAAGAAAATGGGTGTGATCCTTTGCTCCAGGTCAGGAGAGAAAATTAGAACCAAGCCTCGCTGCAGTGCCACAAAAGCCGCCCCTCCTTTCCCGGGACCACAGGCTGCCGCGCACGCGCTTCTGGGCGTGCTTGTACACCTGAGGCCTTCAGGAACGAGGCTCTGTTGCTGCATCCTGTGCTCCGTCCCTCTGCTGGGCCCAGTCCTCAGGCTGCAGCCTCTCCCTCTGGCTTTCCTCGGTCTGGTTCATCTGCCCACTCCAGAAAAGGCAGCACGAAGAAAAGGTGCCGCCTTCTTGTAGATCCAGAGCAGGCCGTCACGGCCGCTAGGAGGCAGGGCCAGCACCTCCCCTGCAGAGCGAAGCTGCTTCCGGGACTCTAGGGTTTATTTCAATGCTCCAGGTCAGGCGAGCACAAAGCTGGCACTGGTCAGCACCGGGCTGCTCTGGGAGCAGGGCAACCAGCGAGCCACAAAGACAAAGCCAAAGCCCAGTGTCCCTAACCCCACTGCGATGTGGGACCCGGTCCCTGGCATTTTGATGGTGATTATTAAGGCCCTTGTCTTCCAGAACTGAGGACTGCACCCAGGGGCTTTGCACTGAGCTGCATCCCCAGCCTTGCTTTTAATTTTTTGTTTTGAGACAGGGTCTCACTAAGTCACTAAGTTGCCCAGACTGGGCTTAAACCTGCGTCCTCCTGCCTCAGCCTCAGAGTGCTGGGATCACAGGCCTGTACCGCCATGCCTGGTGTAATTACTGCCAATTAAAAAAGTGTATTCTCATAGTACAGACTTCAGGAAAGGAGGAAAGTATAACCTGAAAAGTTAATTTTCTTCCCACCCCTGAGACTCCAAAAGAATGTGCTTTTCTGGGATTTTTTTCATGAATACGTACTATGTATAGGGGTGGAAATGTACACACATTTTATCCAATTTAAATATAAATTAGATAGAAATGGGGCTGCTCTCCAATTCCCTTCTATCTTCTAATACATCTTGCATATTGTTCCATGTGAGCGCACACGCGCTGGAGCAAGCGTCCCTGCTGGCCGCTGCGTAGCGTTCCCATCTTGAGACAGCCCAGTCCCCAACACACTGGAGGCTCTAAATCCCGAAAATCACAGAAAGAAGCAGGAAATGCGATCTGCCTGGAGATGAGCCGTGCCAAGGCCAAAGTTCCTGTGCGCCCTGCGGGTTGAGAAGAGGAAACGCTCAAGACCGCAGGTCCTGAAAGGGCCCAGTGAAGGTGAACAGGGCCCATGAGGAAAGCTCAGGCTCTCAGGTGGTAGGAAGTGGGCACCGAGTCCGGAGGCAGAGGACAGACCGCAGCATGTAACCAGGCAGGCGGCGAGGAAGAAGCCAAGTACCACGGGGTTTCTTCTTGGTCACAATAAAAGTGATATCACATGAGAAAACTGAGTCTAGGCCCCGTGGACGCACCCAGCTGGATCGTACACGGGCAGTGCAGAGCCAGGATGCACTGAGCGGAGCACACAGCTGCACGGCCAAGGTGCTCTGCTGCAGACACCGCTGCTCAGGGCCTCCAGTAGCCAAGACCTTTCCAGTGCTTGACTGCAGCATCTTTCCCCAGAGGGAAGAAGTTAAAACCAAAAGAAAAGAAGAGTCTTGCACTGAGGACAGAGAGCACAGGGCACTGTCTTGTTTTTGTAGAAGCCTGCCTGAACACGAGACAGATTCCTCAGCTCCTGCATGATACTGGAGCGCTGCCCTCAGCTGCCTGGGGCTCCAGGGTGCGGCCTTCTGGCCACTGGCACAGTAGTGCTGGTGGGGGTGACACTGGCCCCACAGGGAAGCAGCACAGCCGGGTGCTCCCTCAGCCCTGGGGCCTCCACACCTGAGTTTGTCCCTGAGACCTTCTGGCTGGACGCACAGGTCTAAATCCTCTCCGGGGTGAGAGAAAGGCTGCCAGGAGGGCACTTCTAGGGAAGCAGTTTCACGTGGAGTCTGAAGACGAAGGGAAACCGTTTCAGCAGGGTTGAAGCCCAGCATGAGCAGCTTCCCCTGTGGCGGACACTGTGGGTGAAGAAAGGGCCGGAGACACAGATGCTTGGGCAGGAATTGAGACGCTGCTGACGGGGAAGCGGTTCCTTCTCTGGGCCTCCTGAGACAGAGACGGCTCTGAGGAAGGATGTGGAGACTGTCCTCACTGCGGCACTGTGTGAGCCAGGCCAGGGGCTGAACCCTTGCCAGCCTTCGGAGGAGCCCGGGGTGGCGCTTCCTCAGGCAGAGCTCGCCTCCACGTGGACCCCGGGTGCTGGTGGCTCCGGGCTGGCCACTGACTTGTGCATTTGCTGTCCTGTGGAGACTGGAACGGTGCCAAGTTGGGTGCCACAGAAACACCTTGGTGAATTTGGAGCCAGTGGCTGGGTTCTGCATCCGCGTGTGCCCAGGTCCGCCTCCCCATTTCACGCAAGAGGGGACCTCAGGTTTCGCGGCACCTCAGGGGAGAAGAGTTCCTCAGGGGCAGGGAGACCTCAGGGCGCGTGGCTGCCGAGCACTGTCCAGCCCTTGGCTGCTTCTGCTGAGTCTGTCTGGGGCCCTGCGACTTCATTCCATCTGGCATAGCTTCCTGTTGTTACTGAACAGGAGGGGTTTCGATTTTTAAAATGTCACATATTGTGGGAGTTTTCAAAGGTCAGTGAAAAGGAAGAAACAGGTGGTGTTAACAGTAAGAGAGCTTCGCACTTTACCCCTGAGAGCTCTGTTCCCGCTTGCAGACGCGAGCTGTGGGATGGGAGCACACGGGCCCGCCTGTGTCTGGGGCCTGTGTCTCTGCCCTCCCCACCTGCCTCTGCCTCTGCATGTGGTGTCCCTGACAGGCGGCCGCTAACGTCCACAGCACATGGAGAGGGTGGAGCGAGAGTTCCTTTCCTCCTCCACCCCTCTGCCTTGCCTGGCAGATCCTCTCCAAGAAAAGCACAGTTTGGTAACAAGCTAGAATATTTAAGTCCTTTCCTCTTCAGATGGAGGGTAGAATATGCTAGCTTTTCTTCTGTACCGATTTACCCAATTGATTATTACAAAGAGAGTGAGCGAGGTTTGCACAGTTTATGTGCATAATAGAAATATTACAGCTCCACATGGTACCAGGAGTGTTGGAGGCATGGGATTTGGACTGAAACAGTCCTGAGTTCATGTCGGGATGACTTGTCATGCTAAATTAATTAGCACAGACATCTCCATGACTTGGGGAACACTAGCAATGCATGTGTCACTCAGCTGTTATTTGGTCAGAAGTACTTACTCCTTAAAGCACAGAGGACCGAGATGGCAGGAGAGACAGTTCCTGCCCTTGTAAGGTGGACACTGGAGAGGAACAGACAGACAGAAGTACAAAGCAGATGAATGCAGAGGGAAACGCACACAGCACTGGCTTCTGTGAGTAACACACAGGGTGGCTGGATCGAGGGGACAGCAGGACATTTAGGCTGGGATGGTCCAGGATGGCTCCGTGGAGAGAGGACATGTGAGCTACAGCCCACATGGTGAGCTGGGTGCAGGGGCAGTGGGTTGGGGTGAGTCTGAGCTGCAGACAAAGAAGGGCCAGGTGAGCAGGGAGTGGGTGAAGGTTGAGCAGGCGGTGGAGGGGAATTGCAGAGGACGTGGTCCGGCATTGTGAAGAGGCTAGAAACTAGATTTTACTCTAGGAAGGATATTTTAAGCAGGTTGATGGGTCAGGTTTATGCTTTTAAAAGATGCCTATGAATGAACTTCAGGCTCTGAACATAAATTAAATCAGCTAATGTATAATGAAGCTCCTGAGAGTGCCTGGCATATGGCAAACTCAGAAATGTTCCCTGCCACTCATGACTGGCTCCAAGTGAGTGTGCATGAGTGAGATTGTGCTGTTACAGTGGACAAGGAGTGGTGAAAACCCAACCTGCAACCATCTGTCATCACCTGCAGCCTGGACCCATGCTGCTGGCACATGTGTGTGTGCGTGTGTGACATGTGTTCCATGCCACCACGGAAGCACCGTGAAGAAAGTGACTTCTCGATGCTATGGTCAAGGAAATGAGAAGGGAAAAGCATGCCCTCCTCCAGCTGAAGAATGACAAGACCTGTCAGCCCTCTCACAGTCCAGGGCAGCTGGGCAGACGGCAGGGGCACTGCGGGAGCGAGTGGAACCGGATCCCCAGCATAGGTCCTATAGGGACAGAGAATGTTAGTGGGAAGCGCTGCAAACATAGTTGAAAGCGATTCCATTTGTTTGAAGAATTGCAGACAAGTAGCTAAGAATTCCTTTATGTGTTTTTACCTGAGTCACCCTCATATAAAGGAGTGAAGGCCTTTTATAGACCAGTGTCATTTGAGATGACAAATATCAGGGAGGGAACTGATGACAAATGCCAACCAACGTGAAGGAAGGGCACAGGCAGAACATAATCAAAGACAGAGCTTGAGAGGACCAGGGTTGGCTCCCAAAGCCACCGGTACCCTAGCTGACCCGGATCTGTAACGGAATTCCACTGTCACTGTAGTGCTGTTATGGTGTGTGGGTGTGTGTGTGTGTGTGTGTGTGTGTGTGTGTGTGTGTGTGTGGTCATTGAGCCCCTGGGAGGCTGATCAGTTTTGCCTGCTTCCTTTTGTTATCTGTATGAAATTTGGAGTTAAAGAGCCTCCTATGATCTGTCATTAAGAAAATACACCTGGGTCAGTTGCAGCCCAGTGAGGGTCACTATCACAGCAATGGTAGACAGGTGACATCTCTCACAAGATGGCCCCTGACGAGGGCGTCCTGTAAAACCTCTCTCTTTCAGGGTGTCCCCGAGCAATGACTTAACAAATAGGCAGGGAAGTCTTGGGTACGGGGGTGGCAGACGAGAGCTGCCCCTCTGCTTGGTGTCTGTCCTGATCTTTGAGAGGCACTAGCAGCTCGCTCTCTCTTCTCCAAAACGGGGCTCCCTCTGATCCACCAAACACCATGCTTCCGACAATGAATGCTCCAGTTCGACCACATTCTTTGTGCCCCCATCTTCAAAGGCAGGACACACCTTGCGAGCTTGGGTTAAATGCTTCCTCCCTACATTCTCTGACGTTTTAAAATTTATTTTTATTAGTGCATGTTTGCAGTACAGAGTGCTTTGTCAGCATGGGGAGCCGGTGAAGTACAGAACAAAACTGACCTCCTTTTCATCCTCTACCCTCCTGGCCTTCCCTGTTCTCTCCGCCTGCCTCTTGGTTGCCTGCCCGCCCATTTGCAGGAACTCTGCCTTCCTTTTTCTTTCAATTCTTTTTGCCCTTTCCCTTCCTCTCCATCACCTTTCCTTTCATCTCTTGTTCCCTTCCTCGTTTGAGGAAGGGAACCCTAATTTTATTTATCTATCTTCTATTTTCCTTTTATTTATATTTTGTGTTTCTCATATAAGATAAGCCATGTGATATTTAAACTTGTGTGTCTGATTTGCTGTCATTATGGTCTTAGGATACAACCGTTTACTTATGAATTCCTCAAGCGTCTCCTTTATGGCTGAGTGCTACTGCATTGTACCTAAAATCCATGTTTTCTTTATCCATTCATTTGTTGGTAGACATGCATGCCATTTCCAAGATTAAATATTCTGAGGTATGCTGCTATAAACATGGGTATGCATCTAACGCTGTGATATGACGTCTATAACTCTTTCAGGAAGATGCCTAGAAGGGGAATAATTTGGGAAAATGGAATCCCTAGTTCCACTTTATGGGGATCTCCATACTGACTAGCGTGGTGGTTGCGCTAGCTAACATTTCACCAACAGTATAGAGGCCCCCGCCGTCTGCACCAGCATGTGTTATCATTTCGTTTCTTGATGGTGGCCACTCTTTCTGGAGTAAGATGGAATCTCAGTGTTGTTTTAATTTGAGTTTCTCTAATGGCCAGGGATTTTTTTTTCCATTCTGTAAGCTGTCTCTTCACTCCATTGGTTGTTTCCTTTGTTGTACAGAAGCCTTTTAATTTAATATAATCCATTTGTTGGTTCTTGATCCTATTTCTTGTGCCACTGGAGCTCTGTTCAGAGAGTTCTTGCCTATGCCTATGTCTTCAAAAGTCACAGCTATTTTATCTTTCAGCAGATTGTTTCTGTTTTAACCTTTAGATCTTTGATCCATTTTGATTTTTAGTACATGATGAGATATATGAGTCTAGACTCAATCTTCCGCATGGAGATATCCAATTTTCCCAGCCCCATTTGTTAAAGAGGCTGTCTCTTCTCCAGTGTTTGCTTTTGGCCCCTTTGTCAGAGATCAGATTGCAGAAAGTGCCTGGGGCTGTTTCTGCATCCTCTATTCTGTTCTGCTGGCTCACATGTCTGTTTTTGTGTCAGTGCCATGCTGTTTTTATCACTGTAGTTTTTCTTACTTGGTAGGTATTTTATTACACCTCAATTTCATTGCCTGTTATTAGACTATTCAGAATTTTTAAGTCTTCTTGGTTCAGTTTTGGTAATTTATATGTGTCTAAGAATTTATACATTTCTTCTGAGTTCTTCAATTTTTTGTCATACATGTTTGTGAAGTAGTTGCTTACAATCTTCTGGATTTGGACATTACTTGTTGTGATTTTATCTTTTTCATTTCTAATTGCATGATTTGTGTATTTTCTGACCTTTGTAAGATTGTCTAAGTGTTTGTATGTTTTGTTTATCCTTTCAAAGAACCAGCTCTTTGATTCATTGGTTCTTTGTATTTTTATTTTAGTCTCCATTTCATTGAACAATTCTACTCAATCTTCAATTCTCAGATTTTCATAATTTCCTTCTTTGTACTAGCTCTGGATTTGGATTGTTCTTGTTTTTCTAGGACCTTGGAGTGCATCATTAAGCTATTTATTTGGGCTCCCTTTGTTTTTCTGATGTGGGCATAACTTCTCTCTTAGGTCTGTTTTCACTGTATCCCATGAGTGCTGGTATGTTGTACTGATGTTATCATTTAATTCCAGGAACTATCTTGTTCCTTCCTTAATTTGTTCTGAAACTCATTGACTATTCAAGAGTGTGATGTTTAATATCCATGCATGTGCATAATTTCTGTGGTTTCTTTTGCCATTGATCTAATTTTGTTGCACTATCAACTGATAATATACATGATAAAATTTTGATTTTTTCTGCATTTACTTGGTCACACTTAATTAGCTATTATGTGATCTATTTTGGAAAATGTGTGTGACCAAGAAGAATGTATATTCTGTAATTGAGTGGCACACTGTGTATACATATCTATCAAGTCCATTTGTGTAAAGGTTTGGTTCAACTTTGGTATTTCTTTGTTGATTTTCTCATCTGGTTGATCATCTATTTTTGAGAGTAGGTATTGAGGTCCCCACTGTAACTGTTTTGCTGTTCATCTGATCTTTTATGTCCAGTAGTGTCTGTTTCATGAAATTGGGTGTGTCATTGTTTGGTGCATATGTGCTTCTAATTGTTCTCTTCCCGTTGAATAGTCCCGTTAACCAATATGTAGTGTCCATTTTTTCCTCTTTTGATCAGTTTTGTCTTAAAGTCCACTTTGAAAATAGGATAGCTACTCCTGCATGTTTTCAGGTTCCTGTTGAGTGGAATATTGTTTTCCATCCTTTGACTTTAAGTCTATAAATTTATTTTTGGGTTAAGTGTGCTTCTTGTATGTAGCATACTGTTGAATTTTATTTCTTGACTCATTCTGTTAATCTATGTCTTTTGATTAGTGAATTGAGACCATTCACATTGATATTTATAACTGATAGGTATTGACTTATTCCTGTCATTGTATTATTTTCCTGCTGTTACTTCTTCTTCTTTCTCTTCTACTTAATTGCTTGTCCTACCTGGTACATTCACTTTATTGGACCTTTGGGGATGGTTAGGTTTATTGTCTCTTTCTAGGATATCCTTAAGAATTTTTTAGAGTGCTGATTTGATGATTATCAATTTCTTTAGGTGCTCATTATGGAAATATGTTATTTCTTCATCTATTTCAAGATATAATTTTGCAGTATTTATTAGTCTGGGAAGTTTCACTTTGCTTTTTGAGCTTAAAACATTTCATCCTAAGCTCTCCTTGTTTCTATGATTTGTGTTGAGAAGTGTGCTGTAATTCAAATGAGTTTTCCTTTATAAGTGATTTCTTGCTTTTCTCTAACAGCATTTAAAATTCTGTTCTTGTGTCAGATTTCTGGTATTTTGACTACGACATAGTGTGGAGTGGTTCTTTTCTGATCATGGCTTCTTGGGCTCTGTGTGCATCACTTTCCATGTTTGGAAAGTTTTCTACTATTATTTCTGGAAATAGGTTTTAATGCTCTCTCTGCTGTCATCTGATTTTTCACTGATTCCAATTACTGTTCATCTTCTTTGCTTCATCTAGCAGATTTGGATCCATTTTTCATGTTCATTCAGTGTTTTTAAGGCATCTCTCATTAGTTGGTCACTAATCACAGGCTGTGTCCTCAAGATCTGAGAATCTGTCCTCACATTGGTTGCTTCTGTCCCCATATTTTCAGACTCTTGAATTTTTGTTTAGTGTCTCTTTATGGACTCTTAATTCTTTTCTGTGCTGGGCATTAATGTTTTACATCTCTTTCTTTAGCTCCACTAGCTCTTTATTAGTGCCTTCTGTAGACTCATCTGTTTAGTTATGCTTTCTCTCAATTGACCACGCACCTTCTTGATGTTTTGTTACCTCCATCGCTGCCCTTTCAGGCATCTCACTGTTGTGTGGCTTTTGATTTCCTCCTCCTTGATGCCCTCTGGACCGGCTCTGGGGAAGCTGGGAGATGTTGAGTGCACTTTATTACTTTGTCTTCTCATGTTTCTATTTATTTTCTGTGTTGAATTTTGGGGGTTGATTATAGTGGATAGCTTTGTTGTTAGTATTGAGACCTCTTTACCAAATGTCTACATTTCAGAGTTGTCCTCTGGACATGGCTAACTATTGGTCTTTGTCTCAGGATCCAACCACCTCTGCTGATTTGGGAGGGGAGGATATGTCTTATTTGGCTCAGTATTCAGTTCTTTGTGAATGGGCTGCAGTGTTGCTAATGACCCCCAGGGAATCCAGATATCGTGTATGGAAAAATCCAATTGATAGCAACAACAAAGTCACCCTGGCTATACTAATAAAATCAGCAACAACAATAGTGTCAAATATAAACTATATATTGATAAGCCCTAAGAATCAATGATGTACCCCCTTAACTATAGAAAAGAGATCTATGATTATAGTATAAATACTAAGACAAATCAGATATTAATCTACAGAAAATGTATTTTCAATGGAATAACTTTACCTCCACTAACAATAGAACAGTTTTCAACAGTCATAATACATAGTTGACTATCCATAGATTTCATAAAGCTTAATGGTTAGTGACTGTTCAAGCCAGGATACACCCTTGCTCACTTGGTCCATGGGAATATGTTCAGACCAGCGGTCTTCAGTTGTGGGCAGCAGAGTGTGGGCTCAAGCACACTGCAGGGCTCATTGCCAGCACCTCAGATTCAGGCGCCTCCGAAAGCCACATCCCCTGGACCTGGCTGCCCTCCCCCGACCCAGTGCAGGCCCGTGTCCTTCCTGGCCTGAGCTTGCACCTCGGGACCTCAGGGGCTCCGTAGCTAGCCCTCACCCTCTCCCAGTCAGTCTCTGGTGGCTTTCTCTCACCCCCTTCAGTCCTGGAGTGAGCTGTGTATACTTTGGTCCCACACAATCCAGCCCTCCCCCAAATGGCAGCCGACTGAACTCTCTCTGGCAATGTGACAGGCCACACTGGATTTCTTCTCCAGCTCTATCCCCTCGTGGAGAGGCCACTCACGAGGCAAAACCCCACGTCGTTTTTGTGGTTGACACTGGCGGTGGGCTCTTTCTGGGGCCCGTGCTGCTGGCCCTCCGTTATTTCCCCCTGAAGGAGCTGACCTTCCCGGCACTTCCCGGGGTGTTGGCCTCGTCCGTGGGCAGGTTGCTCACTTGACAGCCAGCTCCGTGGCCCTGTGCCCAGGGAGCAAAGGTGCAGAGCTGGCTGGGCTCGGCGGTTTGATGACTGCTGCAGGCCTCACTCCTCCTCGCAGTGTACAGGGTCGATTTTGTGTCCAAGTCCTTTCCCATCCTAATTCTACTTCCCAGTTCTGCAAAAAGGGGGAAAAGCGAAGGAAAATTGAGAGAGGAAAGGGAGAAAGGGAAAGAAGAATGGAGGGGAGGGAAAGGGAAGGGGAAGGGAGGGGAGACATGGAACTAAGGTAAGGGGTGGTGGGAGGCAGAAGTTTTCCACGGTCAGATGCACCGGGGGCACAGCATACCCTGTGGCACTCTGGAGACTCAGGGATCCACCTCTGTGCTGGCCAGGAGCCCCTCAATGGCTAGTGACTCTGGCTCACATCCCAGCCCCTACCTGTGGGAGGTTCACCAATGCCTGAGTCTTTGGCGACCTCACAGGTGGCTCTCTCCATGGCCACCCTTGAGGCAGAGGCAGAGGCAGAGGGTCTCCCTCCCTGGAGTTGGTGCGTTTTCTGAGCTCGCGGCTCCTGTTCTTCACAGTGTTAAGAAAGCCCCTGTGTGGGATTTCCATGGGAAAATCCCACCCAAGATGTGGCAAACTGCACCACTTCTTTCCCTCCTTGTGTCTGGAGTCTGGGCAGTGTGACCCAGCATCTGGTCACATCAAAATGGAGACAGTTTTCACTCCTGGGCTGTGGGCCACGCTTGTGATCACTTATCCCACAGAGAGCAGAGAAGCGACACCTGTGACCGTGTGAGCTCAGGCTGCAAGAGGCCTAAGTGCCGTTGAGCTCTCGCTGCTGGGCCTCGACAGCGCCCTGTGCGAAGAGGAGCCTGGCTGATCCCCTGGAGAGGGAGAGCCGCCTAGCAGGATGGGCAGGCCTGCCCTGGCCACCTTGGACAGCGGCCTGGAGCCCTGCAGCTGACCACATATGCCAGCGGTGAAGCCACGGAACTGAGGCCTGGCCTCTGGGGATCACAGATCTTATGCAGGTTTTGGGAGATGAAGCCTGCATGCTCCCTTAACTAGAACAGCGGAAGAAGAAGTATTTCACAGCCGTTCTTAATCACTCCCACACAGGACCCAGTCTCAGGACAGAGGCCCCTGGCTTCTTTCCCCAAAGTCTTTGTGTCTCTGAACATGGTGTACCCAGCTGTCTCCAATCCCTGCCCCAATTCAAGTCAGGACCTGTATTTTTTAAATTTAATTTTTGCAGTAGGGAGAGTTGAATCTAGGCCTTTTGTGAATCTGGAAGCTACATCCCCAGCTGTTTCATATTTTTTATTTTGAGACAAGCTCTAAGTCACTGAGGTACCCGAGATAGACTTGAAGTAAGATCCTCTGCCTCCGCCTCTCTGAGTGCTGGGATCGCAAGCATGCAGCACCATGCCCAGATCATATTTTCTTTTTAAAACAAAATTATGAAATATCAGTGTCTGTCAACAAACGAGAGAGTTAGAATTTAAAGAAATGTAGTAATTGTCTGTTGTGAATGGTCACGTCACAGTTCAGATCCAGATGGGAGTCTACAGCTGGTGTGTGTTCACCACTGCACAGCACTGCCCTGATCAGTTCTCACCGCGCTTCCCTAGTTGCGAGCGCAGCTCCTGGCCACAGATGTCTGCACTTTAACGTTTCCATGGACGTGCGCTGTTAAGGGAAGTGTCACAGACTCCAGGCTGGAGCTGCTGCTGACTCTGCTCTTGTCATCAATGTTTGTAACAGCAAACTTGTACCAAGGTCACTTTGACAAGATGAGAACAAAAAACTATCAGGGTAGAATTAGAGTAATCATTAAAATCATTACAAGAGGCATTAAGAGTTTTTTGTGCGGTGTATCAGGGAAATTTGCAGCCCACAAGCTCAGCCCGCTGAGTGGCGCTTGCTCTAATTCTATGAGTGATGGTGACAGTTTGCACATTTACTGTATTGTACTCTGAGATCGTGTACATCATTTAAGCAGGGAGGGTTTTTTAGGAATGATACTAGTTTTAGTCTGAATTTAATTTTTGAAAACTAAGCCAATGCACAGCACATCTAAAGCACAGTGAAGAGAAAGTCTTCACTCTGTGCCTAATGACACATCTTCTCTGGAAATTTAAAAATCCAACCTCTCTTCCCCCACCTCACAAACTGATCTTCATTCAACTGTGGCTCTGACACTGGGCTCTTTAATTTGGTCTTTGCTGACAGCTGACTTCAATTTTCGCCTGTTTATGGAAGTAAATGAGAAAAACACACTGTCTTGATCCAGTGGCTCTTTGTGGTGGAGTCCTGCTCAGCCCTCAAATCAAAGCCCAGAGAGCTGTCAGGAGGGCTAATCCTTCATAAACACAATCACATTTGTAGGGGTGGGCAAGGGAGGACTGCAGAGGCCAGCAGGAAGCTGTCGCTTTCCCAGGTTCGTCAAGGGTCAGTAGTGTCTTTGTCACTTCAGTTTCTAAATGATGAGCGTGGCATGGTTCTTCTTGGGTTCCAAAGCCTCAGCTGGTTGGCAGTGGGCTTCTGCACGTGAAAGATGAGTGGAGAACATCGCCTGCCACCGTGTTTACCAAACACGGAAGCAGAAACCCGGAGAGGAGCCCCAGGAGCCTTTCACTCTACAGCTTCCCTCAAATTCCAGAATGTTTTGGTAAAAGATAGGTTTCCATCTCATGACATAGAGTCTAAGTACACATAAACTGACAGGATTACACACGCTATCTCCAGATTTTGTAGGCAAATGAACAAACCTAGAAAGTGATTCTCCTGGCCGTGGAAAGGTCCTTACTAAGGCTATGTGTCTTGTCACGTGTTCTTGAAATCTCAAATCCAGAAAGTACAATGGCATAGTGATTTTTCTTTCTCTTTAGCTATGACCTTCATGGAAATACTTGAAATAACCACCAGAAAACATCCTCACGGTGTTGCACTGTTCTTGAGGGTATGAACTCTGTCTTTGAGCAAAGAGACTGTGGTTAGAGGTATGATATGATCTTGTGATCTGGGTATAGGGGACAAAGGACATTCTGTGATTTCTGCAGAGAACAGTACTAACTGAAGTGACCACCTTTGACTATTCTTCATGGATAATTGTAATCCAAGTGTGTAGAATAATAAAATGTATAAGCACCATGATATTTCCCTCCAAAAGTGGCTGCATGTCAATAGAAGTGGATGACAATTTTGCTTCAGAATTGAAAGATTTTTGGCATCCCATTTAACTAACTGCAAACGAATATATTACTAAAGCAAAAATACTAACTTTTTAACTTTAGATGAGCAACGATGAGTAGATCAGTTTAAGGAAGGGTTAATGAGGGACTTCTGAAGGCAGCCCCACGTGATAATGCCTAATTGTGCCGATGCCTTGTTCTGGGAGTTAATTCCCTGGATCTGAGGTGAGCAGCATGACAAGCTCAGAGGTCTGGAGATGGGCAGCAGAGTCTGGGGAGAGGCCAAGGGAGGATGAGCCCAGACAGAAGGCAGCAGTGGTGGGGCTGCAGAGGGGGCCTAGCTGTGCTGCTGCCGGGGACAGGCTTTGGGCAGATCACTCCGACTCCGAGTGTGTGAGGAGCAAAGGAGGAAGCAGCTGGAGAGGTTGTTCGGGTCATCCCGGGGAGGGGTGTGGGCGAGTAAGGCCAGGGTGGCTGTGTGCCTGGAGATGTGAAGAGAAATCACATCTACTTCGTAGGTTCTGCATGTCCGGGCTACGCAGGGGGGCAAAGCAACACAGGCCATCATCGATGTGTGAATTTTAACTTCAGGAAATAGCATCTGCCAAAAGAATAGACCATGAACAGAAAGTTGCACTGAGAATGGTAAGACAGCTACATAGACTCACATGCAGGACACTTTGAGAAGCAAATAGAATAGGAAACCGACCCACAGGAAAGCTCGATGTGATGGTCTTGGCCTCTAACAGGTTACAACTACTGTCCAGAAAGCGTCATGTAAATATAGGTGCAGCATAGATTAAAGGGTCTCAGAGTTATTTCATCTCTTTTTGACTTTATTGGTGAACCAGTTCTGAAAGGTTAAACTTATGTTTTGCCAAAGAAAACATAGAGGGGTAATCAGAGCATCACTTAAACACGGAGTGGAGAATGGCTTGTGTCTGCAATAGTAAATAAATCACGTGGCTCTTCCCT
This sequence comes from Heterocephalus glaber, assembly GCF_000247695.1. The sequence continues at coordinate 23,004,269 of NW_004624763.1, read as the reverse complement.
GCAGCAGGCTTTCCTAAACTGGACAGAGAAGCAGCTGGTGAGTGCAGAGCTGCCTGCTTGAGCACCAGGGGGGTGGCAGTGCCATGGACCGAAATGAGGGACAATCAAGAGAAACCAATTCTGGGGTGTACAGGGCCAAGGAATAAATGGATGGATTAAGCCTGGACGTGCCTGGGACATGTCCAAGTGAAAACATTAGAAAGGACAGCATTGCTGGGGATTTAGCTCAGTGGTGCAGCTGCCTCAGAAGCACAAGGTCCTGACTTCGATCCTCGGTACCCCCCACCCCCCAAAAAAGAAAGGACAGCATTGTAATCAAAGCCAGCATCTACCTAACAAGACCAGTTTATCGCATCATCTCACTTTCATTCCTGATACAAATTGCAGCTGGACACAATTTGTTTCCAGGTGAAATCATTATTTTTCATAGGAGCATCACAGTAGATACCTAGAGTTACAATGTATGTGTGCTGATGCTCTTAAGAGATGCAGGCACGATGTTCTATTTCCTAGGAGCTTGAAGAGAATTTTATCTGTTTTTATTCGCTTGCATTTTAAATTTATTTCTGTCTTAAACGTATAAAAATTATACACATTAATGGGGTATCCTGCATGTTTTAACCCATGAGCACATCGTGTGATGTTTAAATCAGTTAGACATAGCCAGCTCCTCAGTGGCCGTCTGCACTGTGGCGAAATGTTAGAATTCTCTCTTCTAGCTTCGAAGCACACAGGACGTTATGTCTCCATCACCATCTTCTCATGCACTAGCACGCCAGAACCTCTTGCTGCTGTCTAGTGGTCACTCACACCCCAACAGTCCCTCCCCACCCCTCCCATGTCTGCTCTTCCTGCCGCTGGTAACCGTCACTGCTCGCATGTCCAGGAGGCCAAGTTTTAGTTTCCATGTATGCTGAGGCCAGTGGCACTTGTCTTCTTGTGCGTGGCTCATTTCACTTAGCACCGTGAGCTCTCGCTCTATCCATGTCGCCATGATTGAGTTTTCCTTTTTTATGGCTGAATAGCATTTCCTTGTGCATTTCCCCACATTTTCTTGTTTCCATTTCTTGCTGTTGTGAACCGTGTGGCCACGGACTTGGGAGGTCTCCTCAACACATTGGTTTCGTTGTCTTTGGACACCTGGCAGTGGGACTGCTGGATCGTGTGGTAGGTCTAGCTTTAGTTTCTAAAGAACCTTCACAGTGTTCTCCATAAGGGCTGCATTACTGACCCTCCTACCACGAGTGTGCATGTGCTCGCTTCTCTCTTCACCCTCACTGGTACCGCTGTCTTCGTCGTCTTAGAACGCCAGGAGAAGCACTAGCTACCTCGTAGTTCTGATGACTGGCCATGTTGAGCAGGTTTTCGGGGACCTGTAGGCCTGTGTCATTTGGGGAAATCTGTGTAGATGGATTGCCCACTTTTTAATGTTCTCTGGCGATTGAATTTTTAAAGATCCTCATGTATTCTGGAAACCATCCACTTGTCAGACAATAGTTTGCAGATGTTCTCTTCCCTTGGTAGCTCATCTCTGCACCTTGCTGTGGTGTCCTTTGCTGAGCAGACCCTGTTCGGTTTGATGTGATTGCATTACTCTCTTTTTGCTTTTGATTTTTGTGCTTTTGGGGTTTTGTCAAAAAAGTCCTTACTCATTTCAATGTCCTGAAGCATCTCTCACATTTTTTCTTCTACTGATTTCATAGTTCCAGGTTTTGTATTTAACTCTTTAAACCATTTTGGGATGATTTTTGTAGCTGGTGAGTGATAAAGGTCTAGCATCATCTTCTGCAGGTATAATCCATTTTCCCCACGGTGGCATTGAATACACTGTCTTTTTTCCCACTGCGCGTTCATAGAAAAATTAGTTGTCTGTGAGTTCGTGGTGTTACTTTTATGTTCTCTGTTCTATTCCATTGTTCTACGTGTCTGTTTTCATGCCAATACCATTGCTACAGATTTGTAGTACATTTGGAAGTTGGGTAGTGTAATGCCTCCAGGTTTGTTCCTTTTGCTCAAGATTGCTTTGGCTACTTGTGGTTCTTTGTGGTTCCATGTAAATTTTAGAATTGATTTTCTAGTTCTGTGAGAATGTCACTGATATCTGGATAGGGATTGGAATGACTCTGTTAATTACTTTGGATCATATGGACACTTTAACAATGTCAGTTCTTCAATACATGGACATAGGATGTCTTTCCATTTTTTTGTGACTTTTCCAATTTCTTTCAGCAGGATTTTGTAGTTGTCATTGTAGAGATCTTCCACTTTGTTGGTTAAATTATTCCTAAGTATTTTATTTTTTGATAGCTGTGGTAAATGAGGTTACTTTCTTGATTTCTATTTCGGATAATTCCTTATTGAAATATAGGAACACTACTGATTTTTGTACATTGATTTTGTACCCTACAACTTTGCTGAATTTGTTTATTAGTTCCAATAGTTTTTTGATATTTTTTTTTCTTTGGTACCGGGGATCGAACTTGGGTCCTTGCGCTTGCAAGGCAGGCAGCAGAACCACTGAGCTAAATCCACAGCCGGCATATTTTTTAACATTTAAGGTTGTGTCATCTACAAACAGTGACGATTTGACTTCTTTTTGATTAGGATGCCTGTTATTTCTTTCTCTCCCCTAATGGCTCTGAGCAGGACTTCCAGAACTTTGTTACATAGAAGTGGAAAGAGTGGGATCTTTCTTCCAGATCTTAGAGTCAAAGCTTTAGCTTTCATTTATTTTAGCTTCATTTCATTCATTTCTACTTGTACTGTTTAGTATAATGTCAGTTGTTGGCTTACCATGCACAGCCTTATTATTGATGTATATCCTTTCTATATCTAATTTGTTCAGTGTTTTTATTATGAAGGGAGGTTGAACTTTCTGCATCTATTGAGATGACCACATAGTTTTTGTCTATTCTGGTGATGTATGTGTGTCATGCTTATTGATTTGCATTTATGACACTATCCTATACTACTAGGGTGAATTCCATTTGACCATATGAAAAAATCCTTTTAATGTGCTATTGAATTTGGTTTGCTAGTATTTTGTTGAGGATTTCAGCATCAATGTTCATCAATAATTTTGGCCTGCAGTTTTCTTTTTTATGGTGTACCAGGGTAATACTGGTCTTGTAGAATGTGTTCAGAATTTCTTCTTCTTCTGTATTTTGGAATAACTAACAGGGAATTGGTATTTTTCTTCTTTAAATGTTCAGTAGAAGTCAGTAGTGAAGCCATTGGTCCTGGACTTTTCTTTGATGGGGAATTTTATTTTACACATACAAGTTCATCACTTGTCATTGATCTGTTAAGGTTTTCTATTTCTTCATGAGTCAGTCTTGGTAAACTATGTGTATCTAGAAGTTTGTCCGTTTATACCAGATTGTTAGATTTGCTGGGTTATACTGATCTTTCATATTTCTGTGTTTTCAATAGTAATGCTTGCCTCTCATTTCTGACTTTGTTTATTTGAGTCTTCTGTCTCTTTTTCTCAATCAAGCTCGGAATGTGTCAATTTTGTTTATCTTTTTGAGGAACCAGTTCTTTATATTTGTTTTGTTTTGTCTGCATTTCATGTATTTCTGCTTGGGTCCTTATTTCTTCTGCAGGCTCCACCTGTGAGCTCTGGCCTGTGTCTGCAGCCTTCAGTTCCTACTGGAGCTTGGGCAGCCTGCTCCAGCCTGTGCTGGATTGCAGGGCTGGCTGGGCAGCGGCTGGAGCCTGCTTCTCCTCTGTCACTTGAGGTTGGGGATGGGAGAAGCAGCTAGCTCCTGGCCCAGTGAGATCCAGCCGCTCAGTCCCTACGTGGCTGGCAGAGGGTCCTGGGCTTCTCCGAGGGGCCTGGCCCTCCCTGGGTGACACTCAGCTCTCTCCCTCCACCAGCGGAGGTGTCTGTATGCCAGGTGCAGCCCCTCTGTGCCTCCTTCCTTGTCCTACACACCTCTGGGTTTGGTGTGCTGAAGAGGCACCATGCCACACTGTGATTTCCTCAGCTGCTGTGCCCAGTGCGGGGCATGCGTGCTGTGTCCATGAAGAGACTCACTGATGGTGCTCAGCCACCATCCCATCCTCCTCTTCTATTTCTCTGTTTTAATCAGATTAATCCTATCGGTCTGAACAGCAGACAATGAATACTGTTTAACCTCTCATGGAGAAACATGTGTAGCAGAGTTCATTCGGGGAAAACAAACCTCCTTCATTGTTCCTTCTCTTCAGGTTGTTCCAGGTGCTGGAATCATTCAAAAAGACAGGCTTTGGATCTGTTCAGCATTCCCCCATCCAGCTCACTCCTGTGCCTGGGCTGTGTTCACAAGAGAGCCGGAGAAGTTAGGGATGTCCACGTGCAGCATGGCAGCTAAGTCACGTCACAAGAAGCTCATCTCTCTGTCTGTAACTCTGATTAATTGGCTCAGTATAAGTTTAATTAAATAAAATGATCTAGGAATCTGAAACACACACCAGAATCCCGGAATTCAACTTTGAATCACAAGAAGACAGATGCACAGGAAAGATCTGCCAAGTGAAGAAACGCATAAACCCTCACAGCTGCTACCATCAGGGCAGTGGTCTTCGCACGGTTTTGGAGCTGGCATCGTGCCCGTATTCTCTGATTTGAATCCTCGCACCTGTGCGATACGGGTGGTCCCTTGGGAGGCGGAGCTTTCACAGGCCACAGGGCTCGTCCTGCCCGGAGGAGCCGGTGCCGGGCACATGGACAGCAGGAGGCTGCACGCGATACCTCTGGTGCTTTGGGCCAGTGAAGAGATTTGGATGAAACTCTGTCCTTCCTGGCAGTCGTTCAGGGAGAGGGAAGGATGCCTGAAGGTGCTGCTTTATCTTCAGGGTCCTGAGGTGGCCCCTGAGAGCTGTGATTGAGCGCCTGGTGGGAGAGGGCTGGGGACCAGGCTGCGTGTCCTGCTGCTGCTTTGTGCTCCTCTCTGACAGGCGAGCAAGCAGGGATCGATCACAGCTCAGAAGGCGCTCAGGCTGCACACTCGGAAACACACCTGGCTGTGACGCCCAAGGGGGAGAGCCCAGGCTTCGGCCTGAGACCCAAGGCCCTTCCGCAGCCAAGGCAGCCTGCCCAGACCTGGCAGCTCTCGGGACCTCACCTGTGAGGGGCTGGCCTCCCCTGGGGTGCACAGCGGCCCTTACGCGGCCGATCTGGGGCACAGGTGGGCTGTGCTGGCTTCTGGTGGATTTGGATGGCAGCCCTGTGTACACTGTGAATTCCTTTCAGAGTTTAATTATAACTTGTAACATCGTTTGCGGGGAAAATATGTCCCAGTTTCCAGGCAGCCAACTTGGAAAGATTTTTCTGCCACCGACCTGTTTGTGAGTTGGCGACACTGGAAACCGTTTCGCTCGGCCTCCGTCTTCACCTGCAGCCGCCTGTGGCTCCTGTGAGGTAAGGCGCCTCCGGGCTGCAGACTCAGATCCTGCAGTCAAAGTCCCACCCCTGGGCTCGGCCAGAGGCTGCGCACAGGGAGACAGCTCCTGCTTGGTGACTTACTTTGTGAGGGGATAATATCACTGGCAAGGGAAGCCTGAAACTTCCTCCTTTATCACTGAATGGACAGAAATAACGATTCATACAACTTAGATTTTCAACAGTGGATTTCTTTCTTATCCTGCATTAACGCAAGATAAACCACATCCCATGTTAATTTACCTTTATTCCAAATTTAATTTCTAAAATACCCTTGTTAATATTTTACTAATGATACAATTCACAATGATGACATTACATCCATTAAGTTTTGTTTAAAATGTAAAAATACTCAAGGTGAGTAGCTGGAAGAACCAGCTGGATCTGAAAGTTCGTGGTGAGGTATTCACCTCTGCCAAAACCAAACAGCAACTGGCTTCTATGGAACATGAAGTGGAAGCTGCTAAAAGCAAACACAACTATTACAGAGCAACACCTAGTAAGTCAAGGCACTGGGCTTTCAAAATATATTCATTTTATGTGAGAAACATCTTAAAATGTGGTAACTAAAAAGGTGCTAAGGAAAGCTCACTTCAGAGAATAACTTCCTTGATGGGTCCTAGCGTCAAGAGGGACCTTCCAAACTGTCCATGGTCACAGGCCCGTGAATTCCGAGCTATCATCACTGCAGCAGGGCGTCCTTACATCAAAGAAACTGTAGAACCAGGGAAGATCCAGGCCTGAGGGCCTTGGCCTCACTTCTCCAGGCTCAGGCCACCACTCCGGGCACGGGTAGCTCAGCACTATTCCGACTTCTCTTCTGCTACCTGGCAGTAGACCTGGCGGCCTGCCAAAAAAAAAATTTCCATTTCTTTGTTCAAAAACCAATGTCTTACATCAGCACTCACTACAAGAAGAAACCAAACTTACTGCGACTTGAAGTGAAAATCCTACTTGGCCACGCAGGTGAATTTTAAAGAGGTGATAGGGTTCATCTTACCCAACAGGCAGAATTAAAGGCAGTCTCTGGAGGATCAAAGCACCTTCTGGGCCCCAGAAGCCCAAATTCTCTGCACAACAGTCAGGTTCTAAACAGACCCAGGCTGCTTGGTTTTCAGATGGAAAGAATACTTTTCCTATTTTTATCATCACAGTTTAAATGTAACTAAAAATGTCTGTACTTCTCCCAGGAAAAGGTGGATGGCGCCTATGCTACCAAGTTAGAAGGCCAAAGCTGGCATGAGTGTCCTTGGGCAGTAAAGAACGCAGGGCGTTCTGTGGGAGTACACCGTTTTCTGTACCTCAGCTGGAGTCTCGTCCTGCAGGGCTGGACAGGGGAGAAGGTGTCAGCACCACTGGGCCTGCTGCTCAGGTCCCCGCAGCAGGGGCCTGGAGCACAGGAGGCCCCCAGACCCCGGCTTGGGGCGGGAAAGGCCTCATCCCGGAACACTCAGCTGCCTGCTCCAAATAGCATTTGCCAACAGGGCCTCTGAGCTTTTATACGTAACAGATTTTTGGGATATTTTGTGAACATAGGGTAAAAAACTAATAGTTTATTTCATTAAATATAATCATGGGGAATATAAATAAGAACCAACTATGACTGTTTTTCATAGAATAGGAATTGTGTGCAGGGTGTGTGTGTGTGTGTGTGTGCTGGGGAATTTAAAAGTTCAGACTCAGTAATTAACCTGTTTTACCCTTAAAAAAAGCAAATCATTGATAATATTGGTTTGCATGTAAAAAGTAGTTGCTTCCTTATGCTAGCCTTAGTTACACTACTTTTCCATGGGCTTTGATATATGTTTTCTCCTTTAAGGATTAAGAAAGAGTTTGTGTAGTTTCTTAACTATGTAGCTGTCTCCTCAGCTGGGGAAAGCATTGGATAAGGCACTGAAAACACAGGGATCCGATATCAAATACCCACACCTTTCAGAAAATAGATCAAAATTGGTGCAGATCAGAACAAAACAGTTGTGAAAGTTCTGAGGAAAGTGCTAGAGGCATGGGCTGGTTCCAGAGAAGAGAGGGTCAGGCTAGGAGTCTTTATAGTAACCCAGCCTAAAGCAGATTGTGCTAGCTATGACGGCAGCTGACATTTCTTCATCTGAGTTGGACGCGTAAAATCTTGGTGACTTTACAAGCATTTAGATTTTTTTAAATAGAGACTTCTTCTCTCTTCTCCCTTTCTTGTTTCTTTTTTTCTCTCTCTCCCTTCCCTCCTTTTTCCTCCCTTCCATATAGTGAAAATTTACAAAGGGCCAGGGACAAAAGGAATTAGCCTGGTTCATGTTAGGTTCATTGGCTCAGGGAGGAGCTCATGAGAAGACTCCTGGCAGCTCCAACACGGTGCAAGACGCCTGTGTAGGACGTGACACGCGCACATGTGGTGGTCCAGGTCTAGACAGTGACAGCAAAGCTTTCAGAGACGAGCCCCCAAACTGCAACCCCGAACCCACTTATATCTCAAAGAACCAACACTTCCATTAAACCTGAATACCGAGGTTTTAGTTTAGAAAAAGCAACTCATACATTAGCATCTTCCATCTCAAAAGGCAAACAAATGACATGCATGCCATGGGCTCGCCACCACTGGTCTGGAACGTGCGTGCTGACGCCTGCACTCTGGACGGCCCCGGGCTGGTGTGTTGGCAGCGGGCTTTTGGAAGGAGCCTGGGTCGTGGTGGAGCTGGTGCGGACACGCTGTCTGTGTGCAGGCGGGGAGCTGGCGGTGGCTCCGGGGGTGTGACCTGGAAGGGAATGCTCCCCTCTGGGTGCCTTTCCCCCTATCTGCTCCTGCTGCCCAGGCTCCTCCGCCAGGTTTGTGTCTTGGAGCTGGTGACACATGGGCTGAAAACATAAACCACAGTAAACTGCTCCTCATCCTGCGGTGTTGGGCATTTTGTCCCAGCAAGGAGAAAGCGGCGAAGACCACACACACACACTCACACACACACACAGATACTGTGAAACACTGCGTGGGCTTCTCACAAAGACCACCTTGGGAAACTTCGTGTTTAACCGTCAGTTTGCTAACCTACGGCAAGAGGTTCAGTTCCAGGGCATGGAGCCTGCAGAAATCACGAAGTCCGGAACACACGGAGCTGGCAGAGCTCGCTTCTTTCTTGTCTGGATGCACGGACAGCGCTTGGGAAAGGGTCGCGTCCACTTGGCAGCTTCCCACATCGTTTCTCTGGGCTTTCACTTCGTGATCAAAGAAAGGCGCTCTTGACTCACCGGCTGCCGAGGCAGGCGTGGGGTGTCTGGATCTGTTTTTAGCAATTATTGACGAGAAACTGCAGAGGACGCTTCGCTGGTCTGCGTCTCGCCCATGTCTCCTTCATCCGACCTGCACCGTTCAGGCCGAAGTGAGTGGTGTTCTGGGAGAAAGGACCCATGGGCCAGGGCGGGGGCGCGGGGGTCGGGCCTGCGACGGAAGGGCGGCCGGAGGGCCGGGGAGAGGCGGCGGGGACCGGGCCGCGGGCGGCTGGGCTGGGCTGGGCTGGGCTGGAGCTGCCCGGGACAGGCACGCGTCCAGCGCGCACGGAGCCCGGGCCTCTGCACGCCCACGGCGGGGCTGTGGCGCCACCTGGCGGCGGGCGGCGGCAAGACGCGAAAGTCAGCCCGGCCCGAGGCACGCTCCCCGCAGAGCCCGGCTCTCTCCGCTTTCTCCGTCCCCAGTGTGTAAGTGGTGGCGGAGCCCTGGGGTTGAAATTTCAGAACACAGCAAGGCTGAGCAGGTTTCGGGGAACAGAACAATAGAATTATAAGTGAATGCCCGCCCTTTCTCAAGAGTAGACAAAGTCACTTTCCTCGGCTTTCTCTCCGCTGCAGGCGTGTGCAGGGCCGCGCTCGCTCGGGGCCTCCAGCCTCAGCGCCCTGGCTGGCTCCTTCCGTCAGCCGCTTGCGCGCCCTGTGAGACCCCTTCCCGCTCCGTCCCGCTCCGGCCCGCTCCGTCCAGCCCCCTGTGAACAGTTCTGCTCTGTTACAAACCTCTGCGGTCCGCTCCCTGCTCCCTGCCGCTTCCAGGAGGCAGGATCCCCAGCGCTGTGAAGTTAGCTTCAATTTCAACAGCGCCCCGTTCCCGTTCCCGCCCCTCCGCTCTGTCACCCCAGCCCTCAGCACCCCACCGGGTGCGGCCTTTGGGACCCTGTGACTGACACTCACGCTTATGGCTCAACAAAGGAGGGGATCACGTGGGGCGGCAGCTCAAGTGACACCACATCTGGGGACAGTGTTGAGGCGAAGGAACTTCCGGTGGGTTGAGCCTGGGAGTGCGCCTTACATTCGGGCTCCGGGATGGTTCTTGTGCTGCCTTGCTAAAGCTATTTAACCTCCGTGAGCTTCAGTTCCTGTATCTGTCAAAAAGCACAGCAACTGCACTTGCACTTGGAGAAATTGTGAGGGTTAATTAAACGATTCGCAGAGAGCTTAGTCTTGGCCTGGGTCCGGCCCAGCGTAAATGATAACGAGAAGTTTCAGTGACAACCGTGCTGCTGACAGTGGCAAACCCATGTTCTAATTCTGCCTCAGTGACCTCTGCACCGTAGGACCTTGTCGGACTGTCCTGTACCTGGAGCCCAGGAAACCATGGGCAGCAGGGACCGTGGTCCACCCACGGCTTCCTCCACCAGCAAGACCTTGCGAGTGGGCTGCCACCCGAGGAGCGGCAGATGACCGGCCAGAAATGATGAATCACTGCCATTCCAGCCACCAGGCTGTGGGGTGCAAATAAATCACTGACAGATGGTTAGAAGGAGTTCGAGTCCAGCCCATCCTGGTGTAGGTTTCCATCTGCTAAGAGGAAAAGATGTGGCGATTCTCCCTCTCTCTCCCTCTTTCTCTCTGGTTTCCATCTGGGCTAGCAGCATCCCTGGGTGCACCGGGGAACATAACTGACCACTACTTTACAACAGGGCTCTTCCACTCTCACCACCAAGCCTGGCTTTCACGGTTGCAGGGGGCACAGCATTCCCGGGCCCCTGAGAAGCTCCTGTGCTGAGCTCTGAGCAGCTGTCTTCCCGTGGGAGATCCGTGCATCTCCCTTACTGTTAGCTCGAGAACGTGGACGCTCTTTATGAGAGTTGAGTGTAAACACTGAAGAGTAAAGTCAATAGTTTTGATGACATCCTTATTACTGGATGCAAATACCCAGGGACGAGTTGGTAACTTTCCAGACAAATCTCTCAGCAGTATTGATCTGCTTAAATTAGCCACATTTTCTGTCCAAACATGAGTAAAATGGCACTTAAACCTCACTCTCATGTTCTTAAAGTCAAGAATTTGAAAAAATTCACTCTTTCTGGGGCTTAGGTGGAGAAGTGTCCCCTGTAAAGTGGGGACGTCTAGAGCCCGAGAGCTTCCACCTCGCCAGCCAGCGGGTGGCTCTGAGGCTTCTGGACAGCACGATGGTGAGGCCAGCCTGTGCGTGCCTCTTTCCCACCCTGTGGGGCTTTCTGGAGACTAATCCACACAGTGCCTGAGGGTCCTCAGGAAACAGTGTCTGAGTAGAAACTGGCTGCATGGAGAGGACTTGCCCCGGCCTGGTGTCAACTGATCCGATTCGAAAAGGCCGATGGGCAGATGCTGCTCTACCTGCGCTTCTCCATGTGCAGGTCACCACTGCTTCAGACGGGCAGGGAGGTCCCTGAGCGGCTCCATGGCCCGGGCCCCACCGTGCGGCAGGGGTGGCTGAAGGAGCTGGGGTGAGACCGCCGTGGGCCGCGGGTGCTCCAGCTCCAGGTGGCCCTGCTCCAGGGCTCCTCAGGCTGCCAGGGAGGCTGCAGCGATTTCCTGTGTGCAGACCCAATGTGGCTCCTCCTTACAGGACCCAGCCTGCCCTGCCTCTGCCTCCTTGCTCAGCCCAGACCCATTCGTTTTTGTTTCTTGCTTTGTTTGCCTTCAACACACAAAACTCAAATGATCCAGGACTCGTGCTCTTTGTTCCCTAACTAAAGCAGGAGCAGCGTGAGAACACGAACGGAGCCCCAGCTAGCCACAGGTCCAAGGCAGGGGGTTTCCTGAGCGCAAGGAAGAACCACGCCGAAAATGGGCTGCTGGCAGGGAGGGGAGGTTGGCGCCTCAGGAATAATTAAAGGAGGACTCACAGCCTGATTGCCTTAGGGTTATTGGACAAACATTCCTCATGTGCCAGGCGTGGTGGGGCACATTTGTAACCCCACACGTGGGAGGCTGAGGCAAGAGGACCACTGCCAGTGCAAGTCTGCTGGACTGCACAGCGAGACCTTGCCTAAAAGTCAATTCATCAGGAACGGCCATGGGCCCCAGGGGACTCCGGTGTCTGGGCTGGAGGTGGCTGTGTGGCTGAGCCCAGGGCATCAGCACAGTGCTCCCTCCTCCTCAGCCTCTGCCACCCTGGTTACCCCAGGAGGAAGTGGCAGCCCCCAGAAATGGCAGGATTCCATCTGGCCTGGCCAGCAACCCCGGGATCATCTGGGACTAAAATCCTGGCAATCATCTAGTACTGGTGGCAACGCTCGGTCTGGGCCAGCTGCTGATCTGTGGCTGGGCCTCAGAGGCTTCCATCACTACGCCCCAGACTGGTGGAGCAGGGACCGAGAGACAGGAGAGGCCTGGGGAGTCCTGTGGGCCAGCCCGGCTGCCCCACAGCACTCTGACTCACATCCTCCTACGCACCGGGTCACTCGGGCTCTTCCACGCAGTCTGGAGGCCTTGGGGCATCCACGGCCAGACTCCGGCTGTCACTGTGGTGGTGCACAGCTTCTCTGATGAGGCAGACCCATCACTGCTGCCGGCCAGCATGGACCCTCCGGGAAATGTGCCGGCCACCCAGTCCCTGCCGGCCAGATGGGTGGTGGCATTTCGACAGCTGATCCTCTTGGGCTCCGCATTTGAAGACCTCTCCTCACCAGAAGCTGCTCCAGCAGAATGCAAGCTGGGATCCACAGAGCAGGCATCGGCTGGGCGGCCTCCACCCCTGCCTACTCTGATGGAGGCTCCCCCAGGAAGGAGGCTGGGGAGACAGAGTGAGGACAGGGAGGTGGCCGGGCCCGCTCCACCCTTCTGCTCCGGGAGGATCTGAGCCAGCAGAGATGGGAGGCCAGTGATTTCCCTGAGAGCTCTGGCCGAGGTCCAGGCCAGACAAGGGGAGAGCTGAAGGGACGGGGATTCCTCAGCTCCAAAAGGGGCGCAGCTCAAGCTCTGGCGATGTGGTTTCCATTCATGTCGCATGGGCAGGGACTCAGCCTCTAGCCGCAGGTGCTGGGGCTCAAACCCAGGGCCTTGTGCATGCTAAGCCAGTGCCTGTTCCAGAGCTGCATCTCAGCCCTGCTTCAGCTCGCGGAAGAGGCTTGGCGCAGTGGGCATGAGGCCTTGCTTGCCAGTTGTGTTCGTCTCTGATGGGCAACAGAGAGGAGGAGAGGGCAGACAGGGTGCCTTCCTCTTCCCTACTGAGAGTCTTCGGGGAAGTCTGTCTCCTGCTGCAAATAGAGCTCCAGTTCTCTCATTTCAACCAGCTCCTTCGTAAAGGCCCAGGCTGGTTTCATACTCACCCCAGTGGGGAGTGGGAGCAGGGGCTTGGACTGAAGCAGCGGCAAGCAGCTCCAGAGAGGAGCCCAATGAGGCTGGATAGACGGAGGGCCAGGAGCCAGGCGGGAAGAGCAGAGGAGAGGACCGGGAGGGTTGGGATGGAAGAGCCGGAGGCCCCCGGCCAAGCTGGGGCTGTAGGGCTGGTTGGAGGGGGAACCCTACTAACTGGAGATGTTCCTCGATTAGCATTGCTGTGAAACGGCAGTTAGTTGGAACCGCAACTAACAGTTGTGTCCAAGGACCGTGCCTGGCCGCGCCTCTGGTATGGGCAGCGTGACTGTGTGGGGCGGCTGTGGGAGCCCCGGGAGGTGGGCGAGGAGGGCGAACTCTGAGCTGCCTGTCAGCCCCAGGCGGCCGGGCCCTCGGCGCTCAGCACCGGGCGGGCAGGAAGCCAGGGCCCCAGGAGGGGCGCAGTTGCACACACGCCGCTCCTCGCTGAGAAACCCATGCCTAAGCAGTGGAAGAGTGCAAGGCCAGACAGGCGGCAGGAAATTCGGAGACGGAGGCTTCTCAAACGAGAAGGAGCAAGAGGCGAATGCGGGCGGGCGGGGCCAGCGGACCAGCCACGACGGTCGGTCGGGTCGCTGCGAGGCGCTCGCTCCCACGGGCGGGCGGGCAGTGCGATCGCTGTGCAGGGCAGAGGCGCAGCAGTGAGAAGGAAGGCTTGACAGAAAGCGTGCGGAGCCCACCCAGATGAAGCCCCCCACCTCCTCCGGTGCGCTCTGGCCGTTAGCGGTCCATCTACGCCAAGACGGATGTTCAGGGCGCACGCAGGCTGATCGCCAGTCTCCCCAGGAACGCTGAGGCTTTGCGCTCCCCCGTGACTCCTTCATTTAGGTCCTGCTTCTTTCTGAGGCAGCCCCGCTCTTCGCATACATTGTTAGCTGGGAAAACACTTTCTCCCTGCGGCGATTACTCACGCGCTCGCTGAGCTGTGCTGAGTGCCTAGCCCCTGCCAAGCCCTAGTCTGGAGTTCCCAGCGCTTATTACTCAGGTGATCTACGCCAGCTCCGCAGAACTGAAGAGTTCCGGTTTGCAGATGAGGAGACAAAGGAAGTGGCTGCATTGCTAGCAAATGATAAAGCTCAGACCTGAGTTGAAGCAGCCTGGCAGCAGATGCCCCAGGCAGTCTCTCCTCCCGAGCCCACGGGCCGGCACCTGCACCCTCCTGGGCACCCAGCCTACCACCTCCCTGCAAGGAGCAGAATGAGGCAAAAACGTCCGGAGCTGCTCCCAAGATCAGGCTGTGAGATCCTGGCGTGCACCCAGCACTCTTGCTCGGTTTCTCCTCTTTCTCTCCCCTCCCCAGCGTCTCCCCAACACAGGCTTACGGGGGCCCACCCAGGAAGGCCCTCTGGCTCACCCGCGGGCCCCTGCCCCCAGGGCTGAGCACACCCAGGTACTGCTCAACGGCGGGGTCTCAGAGCTGCTGCTGAGCCTGCTGCCCGTCACGCCTGCTCATGCCCGAACTCCAGCCCCTCCTTCCCCTAGCGGGTGCTCGGCGCCTTGTGCCGGAGAGCCGAGAAGCCGCCTGCGCTGGGGTTCACCTCCCCAGCGGCAGCTGTTTATTAAGCTCGATGTCCCCTCTGTGGTGCTGGCTGCTGTGAGCCTGGGCCCGGAGGGGCTGGGCAGCACGGGCTCTGGGTTCAGGCAGACCTGGTGCCTCCGCTGTCAAGCGCCACAGTCACCAGGCCAAGAGCTAAAACTTCTGAAGCACAGGTCTTTGTCTTTGTTAAATGCATAATGACGCTAATTTTCATGTTTAAACTAAAACTGAAGAGAGATAGGGTGTGTGTGAGGCAGCGCCTTGTCTTCATGTCTGCAGGGTTTTCCTGTGTCTTCAGTTCCCTTGGGAAGGGCAGGCTGTGCAGTGTCCCCTCCTGTAGGAAGCCCTGCCCAGTGCCTCTGGAGGACACATCCTCGCTCATCTCGGAAGCCCTGCTTGCTGAGAGACAGGCCCAAATGCTCTGAGGAGAGCCGGGGAGGAAAGGGGGACTCTGTGACCCCAAGGGAGAGGCCGCCCCTCGATAGCTGTCTGTGTCCTGGGTGCACCAGGAGAGCCACCAATTCTCAGGGTCTGCTGCTGTCTCCGGTGTCACCCGTGTGACGTAGGGAAACCTCTGCGGGAGTGACAGACAGTCGGCCCAGGAATCTCAGAGCTGGGAGTCTGAGGGCGACTCAAGGTCGGAAGCGAGGGGCAGTGCCTGCTTCCATCAATTCGGGCAGAATTTCCTCCCGTCTGCCCCTGGGGCTTGGACATGTCAAGGAGCCTTGCAGAGGAGGCTCTAAGGGCTTGGGGAGCACCCCGTGGATAAACTCCCCTTGCTGCATGGGAGACCCTTCCTTTCCCCTGGGAGCTTGAGCACCTGCAGGTCTATTTACTCCCGGGGGTGAGCAATGCTGCTCACACAGGTGAGGCACGTGTGACTCCCCGTGGGACGCACTGCCGAACGTGGGATTTTCACCTGTCTTGGGTTACCAAATTTCAGTTGAGGACTTTTCCCAAAGGGTCAAGTGATCCTCTCTCTAGTCTTGGAGCTGATGGTCCCCAGAAAGTGAGCCTGGTCTGCTGTGGGAGCTGTCTGCAGATCAGCTGAGCATGGTGCAGAGTCCGTCAGCCCTGGGAGGAGCTCTGGGCTACCGCTATACCTCACCCCACCCCCCAAGTCAGCCAGCGTCTCCTCTTTGATGACACACCCTGCTGCAAAGCTTACCTTTTACTTTTCCTGCAGTTCTGAGTGTGAGTCCCATTGCAATCTGCAAGCAGAAGTACAGCTGATGACCCGAGTTTTGCAATTTTTAACCGGCTTTCAGGGAGTTTAGTTATGCAGGTTGACTCTGGAAACACTTCAACTCAGCTATTTTCATGATGTTTATTTTGGGTATTTCTGGCAGTGTTTTGCACAGAAATGCTGACAGGCACTGTGGGTGTGGAACTCCTGCCCTGCAGGAACCTCTGTGAGAAACAGAGCCGCACCGGACAGAAATCAGAGATCCATACCAACACCAGCACATCGGATTACAGCGAAAGGAGCTTCCTGCTTCCCCACAGGAAAGTGCATTATGCTACTAGTAATGAACTCTGTGTGTTTATAAAGAACCACCATTGTTCCATTACAGAAAGACAAAAGGAGATTTTAGAATAAGATTTTTGCAAGTTAGGCTGTAGAATACTTATTTTAAGAAAAGCTTTGTGATCTGGTGCCTAAAAGGATTATCAGCAAGAAGTGGAGTGATTTGAAGACCCAAGCCTGAAGCAGAAGTTAAGGGGAAAAAAATACAGGTGTTAAAGCCAGCTTTCAATATTTTGTCATAAATGTGTCCCGGGTGGGAAGTTATTTTCCTGGCTTCCACCTTTTCCATGGTGGGAAGAGGGGCAAGAATATGTGTTCTGCTTTGTTCTGGTTTTCTTTTGCTGGCTTTGCAGGAGTATTGCCTGTTTTGCCCACAGGCTCTGGGCTTTCTGTCTTGCTGGGCTGGTGTGAGCGCCCTGTGCTATTCCAGGGCCAGCACCCAGTTTGCATCCTCCCAGATGTCTGACCTTGACACATCACTAAAATAAATGCACTCCCTTTCTTTGAGGGTTGAGGTCAGAGGTCACTGGTGACCTTTAAACCATTCCTCAGAATGCTCACTCGAGGTGTTGCCATCGTTTGCGCCTGCGCATCTTCCTTCTCGGGTCAGTGATGCAGAAGGTGGGCAGCACTTCCCATATTTTTCCTTAAAATGTGTCCTGAACTGACCTGAGGAATTTTCCAGAGCAGGAATCAGAGGCCAAGACTCTTTCATGCTCATTGCTTCACTGTGGGCCATCTCCCGGGGTCACGTTACCTACTACATACGCTAAAATGATGGCTATGTGGATAATTACTCTATGGTTTAGCACACTGCACATTGTCTTATTCTGTCCTCACGACTTCACGTGTAAGGGCCAGGCACAGAAGCGGCTGACTGACTCCCCTAATGTCCTCAACCTCAGAGCCTGGCCTGGCTGTCTCGCTCCCCGACTCTGATTCTGCTGCCAAACCCCCCATCTGCCCGCGGCTCTCCCGCAGCCCCTGCAGAGCCCGGGAAGGAGCCGCAGATGTCTGCCCTCCTCCGTCCTCGCTGCCCGAGGTCCTTCCCATTCTGCCCTCTGGGCCTCGCCTCCCAGAGCTGGCCTTCTGCCGAGCCGGATGTCACTCCCAGTCACAAATCAGAGCAAGCAATGGCCTCATCTCCTGTAAGAACTCTGCTGCCGAATTCCGGAGCATCGTTCCATCTTGCAGTGATGCTTTGGTCATAACTGGCTCATTTGCTTATTTTAAGAAAAACCCTGCTACAGGAGGAGGCCAGAACTCCACCATCTGTGGCTTTGCCTCTGTGGGTTGTGCCATGTCCATCAGCAGTGGGGTGCAGGGAGGCTCCCAAGCCTGGAGGTGTGCCCAGGAGCAGGGTGGGGCTGGCCCTGCCGCTGTCTTTGGTCTCCAGCTCCTGAGATCTGCCTCCCGCTCCACCATGGCTGCCTGGCGCACGCACCAGCTGCAGAGCCGTACAGTAGCACCTGCTGACCGCGGACCCCAGTCTCCAAAGTCAGGAGCCCAAGTAGGCTTTCTCTCCAAGATTACTTAGCTTAGCTATCTCATTACAGTAACGGACAGAGGACCCAGATGCTAAGTGAGCTGGCTAATTAGGGCTCACTTTGTGCTGGATGCGTGTGTTATAAGGGTGCTTCTCTGGAACCAAGGAAGTTTTCAATATTTTCAATGTTATAAAAATTTAATCATGAGTTCCTAAGAAGCAAGGTGGGAGAAATAAGGTGAAGATTGCCTTTCATCTGGCTGGCTCTGAGAGGCAGGTGAACTGGGGGTTCAGAAATGCTGCAGAGTTTGTTTCCAGGCTCCCTTGGCTCCTTTGTGTGGCCCCCACTGGTTCCTGGAGGGAGAATCACTTCTGGCTCCTCCAGGGACAGACCGGGAGCCCTGGAGGGCCTGCCAGGAATGGTGCCTGTGCAAAACCTCAGGCAGCTGCTGGATGCATGAAGGACCAGCCAGCGGCGGTGTAGTTTCAGAGAAACAGACGTTCAGTGTTGCCACAGGGTGCTGTTTTTAAGTTGGAATTGTTTTTCCTTTCTGTCGCAGTCAGCACCCGTATTGACTCACGTCCCACACTGTCTCTCAAGACGGTGGTCAAGCTTGTTAGTGGTGACCGCCAACGTCCACTGTGTGCACCGCGTCTCGGCCCACCACAGCCACCCGGGTGAACAGACCCTGCTTGGGGAGGGGCCCCAGCACTGGGCCCGGCAGTGTGGTTTCTGTGAGCATTTCAGTTGCCAGGCCGAAGGTCTTCTGTGAACCCTTGTCTGGTGCGTGTTTCCTCGCTCGCTTGCAGTGTGAACTCTGACACTGCCCTGCAGTGTAAGAATCAGTGCACAACAAGAAAGGAGACGAGCAGATCGCTGGGCCTCGGAGAGCACAGATTTCCTGGGTATGAAGAGATCGCAGCCTACACTGCAAAGAACAGAATAGCCGACCACTCAGCAGCATACATAAACAGCGAAATAGAGGCATCCGGCACTTTAGCCCGATCTCAGTGAAACTCATTTCTTCTTATCCTAGAATGAATAGCATCATAGTGCGGTAAGACTGCAGTGGCTTATGTGTCACAATGAATAAATTTTGATTTTCCTACAACTGAAAACTATTTTTACTCCAGCGGCTTCTTGAGTGATTTCTTGTAAGTCTACTCATAAGCACAATGGAATAGAAGAACTAGTCACGTGAAAGCATTTTCTAGACTGGAAATACTTAGCTCCATTATAATTGACATTTTATTCTGAGTCGCCAGCTCTCTGCACATTAAAGGAGTGAGGTAATAAGTTGTCGGAATGTTGGAATCAAACTCTTTTAAATATTTATGTTTGTAAGCCATCGAGCACAATAGCCTTCAGCATTTCCTTAATCACGCCAACTTTGAGTGAGAAATACAAAAGATAAATCGTAGCAAGGATAGCCCTAATGGCGTGTTTCATGATCACCTTACAATTCCAGTTGTTTTAGAGTCTAAATCTGTCATACAGGTCTGTTTAGCTATCATGTGTCCCTCTAGCTAAATGTTTGCTTAATTAATCTTTTGTGGGAACTAAAACTGTCTTGCCTTCCAACGTCCAGGATGAACAGGGTTTAATTTGGGCAAATCACCTAAAATGATGTTGGCTGCTCCTAAAATTAGGTATTTTGTGGGATTAAAAAAAAGAGGAATCTGCAGTTCCAAGGATTCCCCTCTGAGACTGCAGATGCTAGAACTGAGACATAATGATGTGCTTTATTTTCCAGGTAAGCCCGGCATTCTGAAGGGCCCTTTCTCCCTAAGGTGGACGCTCCTTCACCTCCAGGCCAGGGGAGCCCACGTCCCCGGAGGCCGGCCCAGGCTGTGTGAGGTCTGTGCTGTTCACACTCACTGCGGATGCAGCAAAGGACAGATGACGCTTTCTTGCAGGACTGCTCGGGAAAGGCGGTGGTTTTCTTCATTTGTGGATTGAAAAATGACGTGGGGGTGAGATTTGGGTGTGCAGGACCCTAGGCAAGTATGTTTAATAATCCACTTGGCTGCACGAGCTGTAGAGTCCACACGCCCTGCGAGGCGGGGCTCACCATGGGGTCAGAGCAGTCGCTAGGAGGCGCCACCCCGCGTTCCTTCTCTCTGTCCGCTCCTGAGATTCCTTCTCTCTGCGCCCTCCTGAGCTTTCGGCCGGCCCTCTCCTGCCGGGACACAACACGAGGTGGTCGCTGTCCCAGTCCCTCCGGGCGGGCGGGCTCTCAGCCCTCTGCTGAGCACTGCCACGGAGGCGTGGCCGGGCATCCCTCGGGACGCCGCCGCCCCGCGATCCCGCACTGCGGAGGGCGCTGTCTCCGCACTCACCAGCGCCTGGCCTGCACGTAGGCACCTCGCCAGCCCCTCCTTTGCTCCTGTGTGATGAATGCATCAGCCCACCTTCCCGAAATCTGCAGCTGCCCTCAGTGCCTGGTCCCCTGCCTCTGTCTCCCTGGAAAGCAGGCTGTGGGACTCTTCCTGGGATTCCAATCTCAACCCAACATCGCCTCCTCCAGGTCTGCCCACGAGGATGCCCTGTGCCTGCTGGATGCTGTCCCACCCGCGGACATTGGCCCTGACTTCTCTCTGGAGCTCGAGGTCTGGGGGCCCAGGGCTTGGTTCTGTTCTCTGCTCTTCCCAGGCAGAAGGATGCTGCCCATGGTGCTGTTGTGACTAAACCGTGACTCCTCAGGGTACACACAGATCATGCCTGGGACCCTTTCCCACACCTAGCCTTACTGTGTTTCTTTCTCTTGGTCATGATTGTTGATATTACTCATTCACTGCTTCTTTCAGAGAATTAGTTTTGGTTTCACTGCCCAGGGGTCCTGTTTTCCAATTTTCAGACATTTCCGTCTTCTCTTTTTGGTGACGCTTTCATTTCCTCTGCATTTGCCCCTGTGGACTTCTCCCTGGTTGGCACCAGGCACCAGGCACCAGATGGCCATCTGCTCTCCTCCCCCAGAGGGCAAAGCATGCTTGGAGGCAGATGCAAGTTCCCCCAAGAGTGGGCAGACAGGGGCTAGCACCTGCACCGTCTGCTCAGGGAGCTGTTGTGCTGATGCAGAGAGTGACTTCCTAAGTCCTTGCCTGCAGATGATTCCACTGAACAATGAGTCCACTTGCTGGACCTTGGCTTGGCTGTAGGTGTCATGAGGTTTGGGGTGAGTTTATCTCTCAGCACCTTTGAGATCTGATGGCCCACACCTTCATCATGGAGGAGAGCAGAGCTGTGGGCCACTTCCCTGCAGCCTCAGTTTCCTTTGGTCCCACAGAGAGAAACCTGGATCAAGTGCCTGCTGATTTGTGCACCCTTGCTCTTAGGAGATTTGGAGAAGCTCTCATGGAAAGCAGGGCTGACTGGGGTGTGTTGAGAGACTCTCTGATGACACAATCTTCTGTCTGCCCCTTCTTGGTGGAGGCTAATTTTAGAAAAACTTAAGGTAAAGGTAGGTCAGGAAGTAGGTATCTGTGACATCCACGGACTTTGGAAACATGGACATTCTACTGGGTCACCTTGAAGTAGGATGACTGACGTGTTTTCCTCAATGCCCCGAAAGTACACCGCATGCTTACTGAAGACAAAATTAAATTATTTTATTTGGCTATGAATTGGATAAAAAACTTGGAGAATCCGTATTTCTATACATGCTCTCTGTGCCGAAATTAATTCCTCACCTAACATCTGGTTTTCTGAACTTTCTTTATTGGACACTAAGGTAATTAGTTCCATTTCCTGGCAGCCGATACCAAAATAGAAACTAAAGATAATAAGGACTTAATGAGGAGCGCACATGCTTGCTTCTCTTTTCCCAGTAGCTGGCTGAAGAAAGGAACGGTCCCACTCCTGGTCTGCATTCCCTCTTAGACTGGAAAGCACATGCATCCCACGGCTCTTTGTCTCCAGTTTTTGGTTTTCTTCAACTTGTAAAATAACTCACACAAGAGGAAATTATAATTATCCTGAAAACATAAGTGTATATATTTATTCATCCTCATAGGCACACATACACCTCTCCTATGTGCACTGGATTTGTGCTTATATTTATATCTACACATACATCCACATATCTCTCACCTATAAGAAAGGTGTGTGGCCAAGTTTGCAATGCAGAACAAGCCCTCAGATGGCAAGAACGCTGTCCTTTAAAACAGGCTCTTCCATATGTTTTGCTTTTTCATACAAATCTGAAATCAATCCCTGGAACTGAATACTGCCGAGCAGCTCCCGCGTAGCTCTAACCTGCAGGGTATGTCACAGAGAAAAGGCCTAGTTGAACACTGCTATTCTCAGTGAGAGCTTCTCTCTTGGGCAGTGACGTGTGTGGTGTGAACTTCCCGGGCCACGTCAGTGTGCGGCTCTGGAGTGTGGTCGGGCCCTGGCGTCTGGTGTCCTGCACTGCCAGAGACAGCGCCTTCCTTGCTTCTCCAGTCAGGGGACGCCTGTGGCTGGCGGGCCCATTGTGCGGGGCGCTGTCCACACAGGGAGTGCGGAAGCTTGGAGGCCATGTGACACCCAGGACGTCCAGACGTCCAGAGCTCTTTTCTTTCTGGAATGGCGATATCTCTGCGGAATGTCCAGGCAACAGAGGCGGAGAGAGAGGACTCTGACCGTGAAGGGAGATTTTTCTGGAGTGATTATGAGCATGCAGAGGGGAGATGGGAGGGCACTGGGTTAAGGCTGGGAGGAGAAGTGCAGCCCAGACTAGAAATATCTGAATTCGAGGGTCACAATCTTAAACTTGGTCACATCGACACAGCTGTTTGCCAGCATTCAGGGGCTTGGTAGCTGGGAATTTGCCAGCTGTCTGGTGTTTACCTGCGACCCCCAGGTGAGCACCACAGAGCCTCCCTGTGCCGTGGAGCTGTGTGCAGCGGGACGCCGGGCGTGCACCGTGCTGGCGAGGGAAGAGGAGGGCCTGCCAGGGTCCTCTTCCAGCTACATGTGAAGCCCGCTTCCTGATTCCTCATAAGGTCACTGTTTAAAATGGTCCCCAGGAGAGTGCCGAGCTGCTGCTGCGTGTCCCGGGCACGAGAAAGCAGCTATGAGCTCTACAGAGAAAACACCCGTGTGGGGAAAGCGCTGCGCAGGCAGCCGTGAAGGTGCTAGAGGACGGGCCCAGGGCTCCCGGTGTGGTGCTCTCAGCAGTGCCTGTGAGTAGGAGGCTCTCGCGAGAAGGCACGCACAGGCCACGTGTCTGGCAGGCGAGGAAGGAGTGTGGCAGCAGGAGAGCAGCCCTCACTGCAAGCACAGGGTGCTCAGGCTTGCTAGATCTGGCTCCAGGCCACCGGAGGGGAGAGGAACCACCAGGTGAGGAGAAGCGCGTGTGCAGTGGGAAGTGACTGGCGGGGTCCGTGCAGCTGCCATGCTGTCCTGAGCATAAGTGGCGCACACTCAGGACAGAGCTGTCTGCTGAGTGTTTTGAGCTGAGCGTGGATTGGCAGCTGTCCCTTAAACTGCTGTTGTGTGCAGTATTGCAGTGCAGAGCGGGCCAGTGTTTTCCTGACAGCGGCACGGGTATATGAACACTCACACACATGCACACACACACACACACACGCACACACACACTCAGGCCCGGCTTAAATGCTGAGACTGAAGAGTGGAATAAGGAAAATCCAGCCATGCATGGCATTTGTAACCCAGTGCAGGGGCTCTCAGTCCTGGCTGCACCCTGGCATTCTCTGAGGAGTGCATTCCGATCCCCAGTTTGGGATCTGCACCTCAGTGCAGTTATCTGGGGATAAGATCAAGGCGTTTTCAGTTTCCCAAATGATCCTGATGAGCGCCGAGATTGGGAACAGCAGCTATCAGGTAAACGGTGCTGACTCTGTGTCCAGCACAGTTGTGTGATGTTGTCCCTAACAGGTCTATCGAGCTATCACTGATACACAGGAACTCTGGGCATGTTCAGCGGGTACAATTTGATGAGTTCGGTTATATGCATACACCCTTGGTATAGTCGCATGGTGCCAGATCCAGTGAGTGAGGTGGATGAGAACAGCTGTGGTTTTTACGAGCCGTGGGTCTATTAGATGGTGCTCGGCAGCAGCATTCGGCCTGTTTCTGGCCACACCCACAGGGACACTCAGTCCTCCAGAGGACTCCAGAGAGATGGGGTGAGTGCTTTCCAAGTGAGGGGAGTATTTGAGGCCGATTCATGGCAATGTGACTTTACAGTGACAAGTTTTGAAATTTAAACACTCACTATATATTTTGAAAACACCTGCACTTCTGCATGGGATTCTTTTGTTTGGTTTGATTTTGGATGAAAACCTCTCTGCATATTAATTCCAGTGAGCCCTGCTTGGCTCCAAGCTCGTGCCTGTACATGAAGGCTGCCGTATGTGGCCTGGATTCTGCTTAATCTTCAGATTAGAGAATGCATTCCTTGTTCCCTGTTGGCATTTTGCATTCTTGACTGTTGCTCATTTTTTTAAAAGTAAAATTGTATCCGCTCTCCAGGATATGATTTGGATAAATAGTAGAATGAGCAAGGGGTGAGCAGGCTCTGGAGGACACGCCTTTTACAGCTCAGATCCACAATGCAGGGCTGTTCTGTCACTGCCTGAATGACCCCCCAGGAGCCCTGAGGGCTGTGACACCGGAGCCTGAGTTCAGAGCACCCGGCGACCCCACATTAGCGGCCGCCTACTTCTACCTGGCCCCTCTGCTGCGCCTCAGCTGCTTTCTTGTGTCTGCTCTTCCACAGACCTCTCTCCCAGCTCAGTGCAACTTCATTTGCTCATTTTCAACTTTGCTCATATTCTATTGTTGCCTTTTAGGAGCACGATGCCCGGGGGGTTCATCCTGGGACCCTGTCCGTCTGACTCCACAGGCTGTGCAGAACTCAGTTTTCTCCCCTGCTGAGCCCTGCACCAGGCAGGCAGCAGCAGAAGCAAATACAGGAAGCTGCGGATGACAAAGACCGGGAGCAGCGAGGCCTTTATCCAAACCCTAAAGCCTGCAGTATCACAACCTGAGCTCTCTCTCATTTCAGTCTCTTCCCCCTGATCTTCAAAATGTGGCAAAGTAATTTCCTGATGTAGAAATCAAGTTTTGACTTCGCTACTGTGGAACAATCTGAAAGGACATGAACAGAATTGGACTTATGTTTGTGTTCTTTTTTCTACCTTTGGGATGCTAGAGAGGAAGAAGCTATTGGAAGACAATCCCTGCCCTTGGCTGGGGGGAAGCTCAGGGGAGGTGGGAGGAGGGGTGGACAGAGACCCGGGACACAGCAGGTTTGGGGCATTGGCTGGGGGAAGGCCGAGTGCAGAGGCTGGGTGCCTGGCAGGTGCCAGGGGTCTGCGGAAGACAGGGAGCTGGGAGAGGCAGCCCACGAGCTTTGTCCTGCACGAGGACCATCAGCCACATCTAGGTTGAAGAAGCCTCCGAGAATGACAGCTGAAACAAGTGTTGCTAACTTGATGTCACCCGACCCAGTCTCAGATTCATTCAGATTCAGAAATAATCAAGTTGGACGACAGTTTGGACTCTCCAGTTTGAAGCGCCAGTTCTGTCCTTGCAGAACCCTGGGGTTTTATTCTGCAGCAGCAACCTGTCCCGGCGGGTAGGATCTCAGCTGTGTCCTGGAAGCCGCCGCGCTGGATGCAGAGCAGTGATCTCCCAGCCCGCCAGCTGCCGAGGCCCCCGAAATGTCAGCGCTCCCGCGTGGTCCTCGTGCCAGGTACACAGGGGGTGCTGAGCCTGCCCCCGCCTCACGGCAGGAGACTGAGACGGGGGGGGGGGTGTCTCGGCTCCACCCACACGGACCTTCGCCGCTGAGCAGCCGCGCCTGGCCCCTCCCCAGGGTCTGTAAGAGGACGGGGCTCCTCAGTAACACTGTGGCAAGCTTACAAAACTTTACAACGCGCCAGGCTCCAATAAAAGTTCCTATTGAAGATGCACTGGGGTAGACGACGGTAACACGACAGGGACTGCAGCTGCAATTCAGCGCCACAGCGCTCGTGACAGCTTTGTGTCTTTCACCAAAGCCAGCACTCAGCCTTCGGAGTCCCTTGCTTGACTCGGGCCGGAGACATCTTGGAAACCGGCACAGGTTAAAGCCCAAGATATGCGTTAGCAGCGTCTAAAGATGAACCAGTCATTCGGGCTGTGTAGAGATGCAGGAAATAAACACCGCGCAAGCTTTCCACACCCCCTGCAGGCCTGGGGCAACCTCAGGGAGGCGGCTCCGAAGCCCGCGGGAACCCCGCACTCTGCAGTTCGGCCGCTAGAGGGCACCCGGAGAGCGGCTACGGAATCCTCCCGGCGGGCGGGACCTTCGGAAGAAGCCCTTCTAGCATGCGGCCCTGCACGCCTCGGAGGCCCTTTCTGGGCCTGGACTTAGGTTACGACCGTAGCAATTTCTTTCCTTATAGAGGGTTGATATTTAAATTTTTAGGGTGTGAAAGTCATGGTTTGATGAGCTAGGGCATCCTGCTGGACGTGGCCTCACCTGCTTTTTGAGAGACCAGGGAAGGCCTGGACGCCAGTTCTGAAGCTGACTGGAGGATCTGTCTCCGAGGAAGCCTAAATAGGAGATGTCGAGGCAGGAAGATAACTAAGCCCACGGCGCAGAGGCTCGGTCTGAATGCCCCGCCCGAGGAGCGGAGGCATGCCTGAGTCCTTCTGGGAGTTTCTGGTACCTTCAGAGGGAGCCTGTGCAGAAATAAGCTGCAGTGCTGTGGCCTCAGGCCGCTCCCAGTTGCCCCTCGGTCCCTGGGAGCCGGGAGTCATTTCGGTATTGGAATCAAAACTTCAGTGAGCGTGATATAAAGTTTACTCTAAAACATTGGTGAAAGTTCCGGGTGATGCTTTTATTTTGCCTCAAAAATGTTTTCTCATGTTAGTGGGCACAGAAATGGAGCAACACGTTCATATAAATTCAGCAAATGTCTTAGGGCCACAGTGCCCAGCCCTGTGCTGGACGGACGGAGGGGGACAGGGGGTGACCACTGCCCACCCAGTCGTGCACTTGGGATGTGATGCTGCCGGACATGTCCAGTGCCCTGGGTCTGCTGCTGTGTCCCTGACCAGCAGCTGGAGGGTCCCCAGCTGTGTCAGAGAGGAAGCCGGCAGTGCCAGCTGCCGGGAAGCTGGGTGACCAGTGAGAGTCCCGGGTGCTGCTGCACACCCACGTGTGCCATCGACATCACTGGCCTGGCAGGCGGCTAGGCTCAGCTCCTCTCCTCTTCTCACTGACTGTGTGCGTGTGTGGATGTGTGTGTCTGCGTGTGTGTACATGTATGTGTGTACACATATGCGTGGCTGTGTGTGTACACATGTGTTCATGTGTATATGTGTGCGTGCGGGTGGGTATGTATGTGTGTGTGTGCACACTGACCCAGGGCTGCTCCACCTCACCACGGACCTGCACCTGGGGACTCCGATTCTGAAGGTCAGCACCACGGTTCCCTACCACTCGAGCCATGCCTTCCCCCCCAGCTCCCTCCGTCTCTAAGGCAAGATTTTGGCTCCCGTCCCCCTGACTGTGGGTCCAGAATCAGGGCAGGGCAGAGGGGCTGGGCTCCAGTGGGTGCCGGACCTGCCCGCAGAGCTGTGAAAGCAATGTGACCCTCACAGCCTGAACCCAGCCAGCTTTGAGCTGCCCGTCTGCCCGGAGCAGGGTGGGAAGCCGCCCTTTTCTGTCTTTCCTGCAGGGTTTCCATGGGAGTTTTTCTTGATTTCGGAAAGAGCCGTCAGATGCACATAGCAAAACCAGGCATTTTCAAGGTGAGAGAGTACAAGTTGTCCACATGTCTCTTTAAAAAATATTTTCACACAATTCTTTCACAAAGAATGTCCTAAGGAAGCCTAGAGGGTGGGTCAGCTGAGCACTCACGGTGTGGTCATTAGTGACTCAGAGTGCTCCGAGACCTCAGCTGCAGTTAGAGATTGCAATTCCTGCCCCACAGAGCTGCACATGACCCAGTCTTGCTGCCCCTTGTGCCGTCCTCTTCTCCTCGGCCTCAGTCACCAGAGAACTTTCTCCCCGATGGCACCGGGGTGCTTGGCCGGGCCTGACTCCACCTCCGACCTCCCCGGCTTGGCTGCTCACTGCAGCACACGTGCTGGCACCAGCCACGGCCCACTTCCGGAGTCCCAGCATTGCGCTTCCCTCCGGTTCTTGGGCTGAAGACGTGGCTCTTTCATCAGCAAACGTGATCCTGGCCTCTACGGGAGCATATGTGTTGTGTAACATTTACTTCTTGCATGTTTTTAACATTTTATTCTGCATATTCAAGAAATGGTTCAAATTTTTATTACAAAACTTTTATACACTCTAGTTATATAATTTTAGTTCATGCATTGATTGAACCTTTGAACCTATCATTTAAAAAGCCTCATAGACACAGAAAGTCAGCGTGTGGTTGCCTCAGGCTGGGGAATTTGAGGAGAAAGGGCATGAGGTTTTGTGAGGGGAGAGGTAATAAGAAAACTCTAAAATTACCTGTGATGGTGATTACAAAAGTGCTAACACAGTAAAGCTATTCAGTGGTATATTTTGTGGTACCAGGGATCGATCTCGGGACCTTGTGCTTGAGAGGCAGGCAGCGGAACTAGTGGGCTAGATGCCCAATGCACGAGTTGTATATTTTAAATTAGTAAACTGTAAGATAGGAGGTATGATCAGAGAATATGATGAACACTTAAATTTTAAAAAGTACAGTAAAAGATACATTACCATGAACCCCCTCAGAACGCTGCTCACTTTGAGCACAGTCTTCCCACCGTGCTTGCCACTCTGCAGCCGCTCTGGAGGCCTTTTTCTCAGCGTCTTTGGTCGCACTGCTGTGGCTGCCTTGATGTCCTGAATTGACTGAAAACACTGACTTCTCATGGACACTTTGGGAAGAGCCAGAGGTCACACAGAGCCAGGTCCAGCGAACGAGGTGGACGAGGCCAGTTGGCAGCTGGGTTTGCCATGTTTTCCATCGCACCTTGTAAGGACGCTGAGGACAGACTTCCAGGATGGCTTCAGACAGTGGCCAGAGTGCTGGGAGAAGTGTGTCCCACGTGAGGGAGAGGGTTTTGAGGGGAGTTAGTGGCAATGTGTCTTCTCCTGTGGTGTGTTTAAAAGTGTAACTATTCATCGTGTACTTCCATCGCACCTGGCATGTGCAATCCTTCTCGCAAAGCCACTATCTAAAGTGCCTCAGATGCTGAAGGCAAAAGCAATGTCCATGTAAGAAAAAGAGGAGTGCATTTCAGTATTTTGATTTTTATGCAGGTAGGTTTGTCTCCATAACCTGTGAAAATGTGTAGAGCAGAAAAGAAAGTTTGAAGCCATGAAAATCTTTATGAAAAACTCACATTATTATCTTTTCTTCTTGATTTCCCTGTCATATAGCTGTATATGAAGAATGCCAAACCTTGGTCTATTTTCAGGCAATTTTATTTTTAAGTCCCGACATTTTCTTATCTAGGAGAGGGTCTCACTTGAGATGGAAGGCTTGGCGACGTGTTTCAAGGCCCTGCAGAGGTGGGGCGGTGAGGGGTCTGCTCTGCTATCAGCATTGCGTCAGTTTTGTTGCTTCCTGCCCCTGTTTTACAGGTCGGGGGCTGAGGCTGTAAGCCCGAGGTCACCCTGCCTTGAGGGACAAAGTCATTGAGCAGAGCCGCCCGAGGAAGGGAGAAATGATGGAAGCCGAACAGAAAGCAAAGGCAGCAACCTCAGGCCGGAGCAGGCGACTGCCCCTGGTTAGCTGCCAGCCTGACCTGGCTCCTCGTGGGGGAACCTGGCAGTGCACATGTCCGAGGAGAGGGCAGGTGTGACAGGCGTGCAAGTGGCAACACAGGTTGGATTTGTTGTGTAAACCCAAGGTGCACACTTTGCCAACCCTGCATGTCCTCCTTTATTCCTTTGGATGCTTCCTGGCAGAGATTCAAACTGCTTCGTGAATGTTTTTCTCATTACTCAGAGTCCGCAAACTCTTGACAAATAAGAATCTGTAAAGTTTGTGAAGCTGGAGGAAGCCGTATCGAGAAAGGACAAACAGTCAGATCGAGCAAGCTGGCCTCTTTCTTCCCATGCCTCCCTCTGGATGGACAGGGTCACGGGGTTGGTGCCAGTCTTCAGGGCTCAGTCACTAATATTTACTAAATGCCCCTTGTGTCTGGTGTTAGTTAGGCACTGAGGCAGAGCCTGCTGCAGATGAGGCGGATCGGGCCCTTCCCGGTGTCTACCTTTCAGCAGAAGCAGAGAGAGGAAGTCGATAAACCAGCAGAATAAACAGATGGCTGGAGAAGCCAGGAGGCTGGAGACATGAGCACTGATGGCTTTGCCGAGACGCTGTGGTTAGAATGGGGTTGAAGCCACCCCTGGGGCTTATTTTGCTGAACCTAAAAGACAACCGGACACTTCCAAAGCTATTGCTCTTGCTACGCAAATGTTGGCTGGATGCTGTGGATGTTCTTGAGTATGTTCTGCATGTCTGGAGCACTACAGCAAGGATAATGTTAGCACGGTTGTACACGGGGAGCGGCCCCGGAAGAGCGCACACCAATCAGGCTTTTGTCAAGGGAGGGCGCTGGCCACCGGCAGGGCAGTTCCCCAAGTGCTCCCTGAGCAAGGATGCTGCTTCCAGCAAAGCCCGCCGGGTTATGAGAGCCCACGTCATCGCTGGGGTCTCGACAGGCCAAGTCGGCTCATGTTCCCATCACCTCTTAGTCTTCAAACTGCAGGTGCAGCACGGTGAGCATCACATGGGCTTTGCAGCTGGACGCACTTGGGGACTAGGGCTGGGGTCTGGTGAGCTTGAGGTGAGCTCATTTTTGTGCCTGGGTAGTTAGAGGCTTTGGTTAGCTTCAAGTGAGTATTCTCCGACTCACGTAGTCACTCTTCAGTGGAAAAGAAGAGGGGCCAATCCATAGACCCGCTGGGTGTGGCCCCTGTGCTTGGAGTGAGCACCCAACACGGAGTCCACGTGTGGACCCCGGCTGGTCCCGGCACAGGGGCGAATGCCGAGCACCTCGAGAACCTGTGGGAAGGCAGGAGTTGGAGACTGCATCGCTTCCCCTCGAGCAAGGTACAACCTCTCCACTCCCCGTGGTTGTTGTCCATCTTTCTGCTTCTTGCTGTATTTTCAACAAAATGTCATTTGAAAGCAGTCACGGCCCTTGTGTGAATAGTTAAACCCCACTCAGGTAATTGTACCAGTTTTCAGATTGCAGGGTTTACGAACCAGTCTGTTCAAGTTACAAAGCAGAGTTATATAGCTTGAACTACAAGAAACTGTCATTTTGTATGTTGAAAATGTCGAACAGGAATGTTTCATGTGATTTAAGTTAATCAGATAAATTGTGATAGGTTTTTAAATCTTGTAAAGACAGGACCATTTGAAATTGACCATGCAAAGAAAAATAAATTGAAATCTTTTTAAGTTGTGTTAGAGTAAAAATGGATAGGCTTCTCTCTGCGGCAATACAGAAAATAGGATGGCATCTTCCAAGGGAATTCAAAGGGCCAAATTTAGAGAACATGTGAGCAATGAGCCTTCCATGTTTGATTTCCATCCCCCGTTACTTCAGACTCAAGCGTAAGGAGGCAGTGTCAGGCTTTGTAAGCATGAGTCCTACTCGGAAGGAGGCGCTGTTGTCACGTACGCATGAACCACACGGACCTATCTCTGTCCTGAGACAGTGCTGCTGCTTACTGGTGAGACAGAGGCTATGAAAACCAGGCCGAACTCAGTACCAAAGACCCAACCTGCAATGTGCGTGCAGCAAGGTCGACACTGCGTTTGAGGGTGAGCTTTGATAGGTGGAATGCAGACCGGCTGGGGCTCCTACTGGCTTCTCTGTCCCCGGGATGGGCCTTCAAGACATTGCTTCTCAGTGTGCATAAAGCTGAGTGTGAGAGAGAGAGAACACTATAGAGTGCACAAGAGACAAGGCAGCACTCAGAGGAAGAGAACATGCAATGTATGGAAAAGGTAAAATGAACAGGATAAACTAGTATTGTCTGAAATGGAAAAACACAGAGACAATTGGATAAGATGCCCCTGGCCTGAGTTTTCTGGGGCTGTTGTTTCCCTACAGAGTTGGGTGGCATCCTGGGACGTGGGGAGGTTTCTGGATGACTGTCGCCTGCCCTGATCCTCACCAGGGCTCCAGTAATTCCCAGGGCTGCCACAGGGCTCCTAGCTTGCACGGCTCTGTCCGGCTGCAGCCGCTCTGGTTGCACCCGTGATGGCACAGCTACGTGAGCCCAATCTCGCCTGTGCCCTCACTGCGGGTGAGTAACCCGGCCTGTGCGCAGCCTCCCTGTTCGCTAATGTGGTTTTAACTATGCACTGAGGTAACTGCAGTGACAGATAAGCACTGCCTTAGTGACTTGCGCTTCCAGCCAGCATCTGGAGAGTATAACAGAACATCTGCATTGCACACAGCCACCGAAGGATGGCTGAAGTCTGGTATTGCGCGCCTTTTTATAGTGCATGTATCGTATGTTAGCCACACTCAAATACAAATAAGTTGAAAAGAAAGTAAGCAAAACACCTGTGGTTCAGTACCTTAAAAGAAACAATTGGACATAAGACTAAATTTTATTTTTCCCAGTCAAGCTCCGCTTCTTTCTTGCTCTGCCTGCTGGGGTGGAGGGTAGAAGGCCGATGTGGCAAGGCAGTGTGAGTGGTGCTGGTGGTCCACAGGGCACACACACGACAACACAGACTTAAATTGATGCCAGATGGAGACGAAGGAATCGGGATGTTCCTGCCGAGAATGGTGTCTAACCTTTGGATCGCGTTTTGGATCTTTGACTGCAGAGCCTGCTTAGGAGTGTGTAGTTTTCCTATGTGCTGTGTGACAATGTCCACCTCGCGAAGTGTATTTCTGCCTTACAGCACAGTCCTTTAACAAGTACAATTCCAGCAAATGTTACCACTATGTAGCTTTTTTCTTTGCTTTTATTCTAGGCTCATAACTGTCAGTGACATAAAGAATGACTACTTTTATCTCTACCTGTCACAGTATTCATCAGCAGCTTTTATTTTATACCTCAGTATACACACCTATTCACATTATATATCTCTGTTGTGAAAGCCACAAGGACTCAATATGTTCCCTTATGATCTTTTAGAATTGTGCAGTGTAACAGAATAATTATTTTTATTAATAAGAAGGGAACTCTGTTCATGATCAAAACCCAGTAATCCCCTATTGATTTGACTCTCATTGGACCAAGAGATCCATATAGGTTTGGTGTGATTTTCAGTAGCTAAAACTAAAGAGTCATTGCTAAGTTTGCTTTGCGTCATTAACGCGTTCTCTTTCACAGGTGGAAACTAATTTCCCAATTCTCTCCAGCCACTTTGCAACTATATGGATCGCTCAGAAGAAACTCATTTACCCTAAATAACTGGGGCAGGTGGTGCACAGGTGATGGTCCAGGAACACCACTCCCCCTAGAAGGAGACTGATATTAGGGCACAAAATTGCGATGTCTCCGGCAAATAGCAGCCTTAATATGTACTTAGCTCCCGCTCTGTGCTGGGGACTCTGCTGAGTGCTTGGTTAAGGAATCCCCTCTCAGTCCCGAGTCAAAAACAGCTCCTGTCCTTCCTTACAGGTGAGAAGCTGAGCCCTGGACAGCTTAGTAACTCCTGAGATGGCACAGCTGGTGGGCTGCAGCACACAAGCTCCAACACTGGAACAACAAGTTATCAATTTTATTGAAATTTCAAAATTTGTACTCATTTTAAAAGCAGGAAAAATGCTTAACAGTCAGACATTTCATAATGCAGCGGAGTTTTACCATTCTGTGACATCAAATACATTCGCAGGCTTAGAGAGGAGAACTAAGCAGAGCAGAGAGACCCTACCTGGCCCCAGACTGGATGTGAGTTCGAACCTCTGGGTGCGAGCACCATATCTTGCTTCCAACTTCGCTTCTGGTTCAAGCGCGTTTTGACATCACATCATCTAACTCCTGAAGCCACGAGTATTTGCAGATTTAAACTCAGAAAGGGGAAGAGAAACAGAAAGGCAGACAGATGTCAATTTGCCTTTTGATCTCATTCAAAATATGAATTTAATGTGTTGTATATTTTGGCATATTTTGGTTTTGTCACAATGAGGGAGAAAAGAGTCAGTTGGCTAAAATTACATTCCAGTTTATGAAGAAAAGTGTTTCAGTGAGTTTGGAATTGCTTATCCAAGTCGCCTTGCCCAGTCTGAGGCCTGAGTTGATTTCCAGCTCCAGTGAATGCTCTCCTGGTTTCCTCTCACAACAAGAAGGGGTCCTGAAATCTGAGGAGTGGATGGATGGGTCCACAGGAAATGCCCTGCCCCGAAGGCCCCTGGGCCCCCAAGCACCGGGTTCAGGGTGCAACAGAGACCCCACGCAACTGGCTCCCTAGACTTAGAGGTTGGCTTTCCCGCTCCCAATCGTAGGAAGTGTAGGGCTCAGGGCTGGCGTGGCTGCTCAGATACAGGAAGAGATTGGAGCCTTCTATCCAGTGCTCTCCCATTGACCAGCTCTGGTGGTCGCTCTTCATGATCCAGCATGGTGCCGTCTCAGCTCCAGTCCAGGGCAGGATGGAGAGCACATGGGTCGCACCACTGGCCTTGAAGGCTGGGTGTACTGCTTTCCCTCACACGCCCCTGAGAGCCCACGGCTACGCAAGACAAGAGGACGACAGAATGGTGACTGCTATGCTAGGAGTCATATGTGTAGCTAAAACCCAAAAGTTCTCTTATAGTAGAAACAAGTGGGAAGACAGATACTGGCAAACAATGAGCGGTGACTGCCATTCCATCATTGCGGAAGCTTCTACTCTTATTTTTCCCATTAACTTTATTGGTACATTTTAGGTATAAAATACAGTCACATTCATCCTTGGGATCTTGTACCATTACATGAGTATCCTGGTTCTTAGTTTTTTCCCCTTCCCCTGCCCTCCCTTCACCCTCTCCACCCTTCCCTATTTGCAAAGACTTTGTTTCCATTTTTTCCTCTTCTCATATTTTTTCCATTCCCTTTTTTCCCTTCCCCTACCCCTCCCAATTCCCCTGCTCTTTTAGACCTTTTCTTCCTGTTACACAGTATCAGTTATACATTTT
>NW_004624763.1:22848807-22966992 GCF_000247695.1 Heterocephalus glaber | reverse complement strand
ATGAGCAAAATCTTTGCTGTTATCTGAGTAATTATTTCTGATTTCATTTTTCCCAGATCCTCTTTTGTTGCTAGTTCAGAGAGTCTAGGTGGTTGAGTATCAGTGTTCCTTCTTGTTTCCCTTTGGGGTTGCTGTAGGTGATCTGGAAGTCTGTTTTTGAGGCCTGCTTATGTGTCTTCTCATTTCCACGGGGTGGGGGGTGCTTCTGGCACCCACGTGGCTCACCTTCTCTGCTCTAGGAGCTTGGGATGGCAGCAGGGGAGCTTCCTTCCAGGTGCTGGGACCAGCTGAGATTCTCTGCCCTAGAAGCTTGGGATGGCGGTGGGGGAGCTTCCTTTGGGTGCTGGGACCGGCTCAGCTTCTCTGCCCCAGGTGCCCAGGATGGAGGTGGGGAGCTTCCTTCCAGGTGCTGGGACCAGCTCTCTACTCTTATTTTTGATAACTCTGGAAGTATAAGGTTGATTTTCATTGTTCATTTGACTTACCTCACTTTAATCAACAGCAGCCTTTTCTTAAAGCTATCTCCAGGACATTCCTAAAGATGAATTCCTTACTTGTGGAATTCTTAAGTGGTAGCACACCGAACTCCAAAAATGGCCTCAGAGTTACTACATTATGAAGTTTCCTTCCTTCTTTTCCTCCTTCAAAACTGATTAACTTTCTCTTACAAAGCCTGTGGCATGGAAATGCTGGAGAGAAGAGATGCCTAAAATGATAAGTGCTGTCCCTGGAAACAGTGCAGAGAGAAGGGTTCCACAGGCTGAGTCCTTCTATTTCCCCACTGCAGGGGAAAGCGAAGACACAGAGGCCCCCGTGGTTGTGAGGGTCCCCTTGACATAAACAGGTCCTGTGGTTTGGGGAAGAGTGAAACAGGGCTCAGTGCCTGGCACATAGCATGTATCTGCTTCCTCTTTTAATCGGGTGATACATGGATTTTTAGACTTCAGAATTCAGTTCAGAAAAGGTTATGGTTGGGACCTTCTCCCAAAAATAATACTGAGGAATTATGTTGAAGTTCTAGAACAGGGTCTTGATAGACTGGCAATGTCTGAAGAGAAGAAATGGTGAAGCGATGGCTTTGGGGTGGCTGGGCCATTTTATCACCAAACACACAAATAATCAGCGCCATGAATGCTTGTAAATTTCAAAGTCTAAATAAATTAAAATGTTTTCTGCCTGAATTCATTGCTTTGACCTCTTACAGAACTGGGTGTTTCTAAACACAGGATATACATTTACTGGAGCGGGGGGACATGGTTGGTTGTAGAACTCATCAAGTGAAATGATATTTAATGAGTATTTATTATATATGAGGCAAGTGGTGGATGCCTTTCCATGTTAGCTCATAAGATTCACGGATGTGTCGTGCAGCCTGTGTTGATTAGCTGTCAAAACGTTCTAATAAATAAAACAGATTTGATATCACAATGACAATACACAGGATTTTTATCTTCTGGTCCTCATACTTCATTTTGCCAATTATAACACTACTTATGAACTTACTGTTCTCCCAATTAGCAGAGCCTCACACATGCTAGTGTTTTGAACACTCCAGTTTTACTTTTCTGGTTCTTGTGTTTTTCTTGGCTTCCTGTTCTTTCCGAAAGAGTCTCCTAAAGTGCAAATATCCACTTGAAGCTGACAGTGTTCCATTGCCAATGAGATAAAGCAGTTCATGTGACTCTCCTACAGTTTGAGTCCCATCCCCTGGTGGATGATTACTCAGTTTTCATCACTATACTGAAATTCCCAAGGTGGGTACCTTTAGGCGAGAAGAGCCTGATTTGCCCTAAGGTTTACAGGTTCGGAGTTTGGAGGGGAGGGTGAGGTGGCAAAAGCAGACACCCGATGGGACAGAGGGGCCAGAGAGGGCAGGGTGCTCCCTCTGCAGGACCGAGCCTCGGGAGAGCTCCGGCGGCAGGCGCAGGCCACACCCATGGGACCCCAAGCCCTCTGCACCCCCCAACGCCAGCATGCAGACTAGGCGAGGCCTTCAGGCGGCTCCAACCATGGCCCCTGGGAGAGGCCTCCCCCATTCCAATGAGCAGCGACAGCCGCTCTTTCCTGGGGCCCACATCAGTCCTGCTGGCTGGCAGGCAGCCTTTCCTGATGGCAAGGACAGGAGTGAAAACACAGTTTTCCGGGCTACGCTGCAGGGGGAGGAAGCTTTGGGCACAAATGCATTTGAAAATGGTAATTTTTGCTACTAGTTTTAAAAAATTATATCAGCAATCTTGGCACCTTACAAAACAGTTTTCCAGATCTCTGTGCCTTGTACCATTTTTGGTTCTTTGTCAGAAATGTTCAGCTTGCTTTCTTCTGCATAAGAAAATTCAAATGCATTTTTTGAAGGAAGCAAAAAGTAGGAAAATATATCTTAGCTCTTTGTAATGCAGAGGTTGGGAAAATATGCTCAACTAAAGTACCAACAACTCCTCCTGCTCCTCCTGCTCCTCCTCCTCCTGCTCCTCCTCTTCCTGCTCCTCCTCCTCCTGCTCCTCCTCCTCCTGCTCCTCCTCCTCCTGCTCCTCCTCTTCCCCCTCCTCTTCTTCCTCCTCCTCCTTTTTAAACACCAAAATTGAGATATGCCTGTTTCTTCCACTAGAAACACCACCGTCGGTCCCACCCTGTCTTCTCCCAACCTGCAGCTGTTCTTTGAGGCCACTTAAACATCCATGTTTGTGGGAAGTGTCTCTGGACGTCTGCAAGTTAACCTTGGCTGTGTGTGAAAGTTGTTTTGTGGCGACAGTTTCCTTTTTACCGTTCATCACAATGCGCAGCTGTGTGTTGAGAGGCGTGTGAGGTACGGTAGCTGAGCACGCAAGGGTTCAAGTCCCAGCTCCCCACCCTCCTGCCTTTGGCTCATCATTAACTCCTTTGTCCCTCAGCCTCCTCAAGAGTAACATGGAGTTAAAGCTAATATGAACCTCGTGATATTATGAGGATAGGAGGGGAACGTGCCCCAGTGCTTTGGACAGTGTCTTGGAACACAACGAGGAATCAACTTTTAACTATTTATATTTGTATGGATTATGAATGTTTCTCTTTTCTGTGATGCTTTACGCTCCATGTGGGGAGGCACCATGTCTGTGAACCTCTGCACCCGGCGGACAGTAGTCATTTGCTTGATGGATGAGCTCATGCTTAATCTAGTCAGCTATGTGGACATCTCTGTTATTTTAATTAGGCTCTAAAATTAGTTCCTTTAATTGTCTCCTGTCACATTCAGAAAAAAACTTTAGGAAGCTATGAAAATAAGTTTTCTTGGAATAACCAAAAATGGCAAAAATGTGAACAGCCAGCTTTCTTGTACAATCAGAAAAGTAGCTATTTGTGTTGAATTTCAATCTAGATTTTCTCTATACCTTTTTAGTTTAAAGGCTCACGACAAAGATAACATAATCGATTGACCATTTATAATGTTTCTCAAAATCTTCCTACACAGCAGTGGCTGTGTGCTGGAGTCGATACTGGGTTTGTCACACAGGGGCTGACCGGTGCCAGTCTTGATGAGCTTAGCCTGACTTCATCACTGATGTGGCAATCATGCCAAACAGATTTTGTGGCTTTTTATTTTTTTTAGAAAAAATGCAGTGGAGACTTGACATTTCCTCTGGAGAGTATCAGCTGCTTAGTCCTAAAGGGCAATGGATGAAACTAACGCCTTTTCATCCCCACGTGAAACTGAGGCCGCCTTCTCCTGGGCGTTCTCTCTCCCATCCAATCCCAGTGCAAACCTCAAGTCCTGGGTACAGAGCCTGGCACTAGTTCATAAGCGACACTCCACTTCCCTTCTCATCCAACTGCTCTTCTAAGTGGTTTTATCCCATTAAGTTAGGCGTTATTTTTCTGTACAATGTATATCATTTAAAAAATAAACCATACAAGATTTGCAGCAGTATTGCTTTGACAATTTACATCACACACCGAATTTTATGCCAAATCTGATCTATGCCAGCCACAACAATATCCAGCCAGTGTTTGGTCTAATTTGAATTTAATACCCAGCTGGCCTAAATCTGAGGGACTTAATTTTATTAATCCAAGAAAATGCGCTCCCATCTCTGTGTGTTCCAGGCGTGATCATGTTCACAGAGACTGCAAGGACAGTCGTGCAGCAAACCTTTAAGTGTGGAGCCGAGGGCCACAGGGCTGGAGTGATTCACAGGCGCCCGGGACTGTGACAGAACGCCTGACGGAACCCGCTCACCGTCCCCGAGCCCCTCACCCTGTAAGGAAGTGTGGCGGGCCCGCCTGACAGATCGCGCTGCGCCCAGTGCTGTGAGAACACCGCAGCCTACTTGGCGGGAGCTGAGCACCTGTCAGCGGCTCGGGCCAAGCTGATCCCCGAGTGGCCAGGCTGCTGCTAGCCGCACTTGCTTGTCAGGCTGAACCGGCCCCCGGGTCGGCTGTCACAGCGGCTGTCACAGGGCCGTGCGCGGACAGGCGAGCCGCTGCCTTCTACCTTCCTGAAGCCTGGGAACGGAGGCCAGGCGCCGACCTCGCAGCTGTTCCCCGCGTCCCTTTCTCCTCCCGCTGCTCCTCAGGTGTGTGCGCCGAGCGCTCTCTGCAGACCCACGTTTCCTGTTCCAGGGGAGTCCAGGGGGGATTGGAGCCAAGCCTAGCTGAGGGTGAGCCTCCGCCTACCCAGAAGCCCTCGTCTCCCTAGTCACGTTCCGAGTCACGCCCTGCAGGTGGGAGTGGATGTCGGGGACACAGTTAGCCCACAGCACCAGGGACGCTGATTTTCAACACAGACATTGTGAGTCTGTACTGACACCAGCTGCAAGTAAAATCTTTTCCGATTCCTAGCACACTTCCGGCATCCTCAGCTCTGAGAGTGGTTTTACTCCAGGCAGCTGCCTGTCCGCATGGTGTGTTCCAAGCTGATTAACGAGGACAGGAGCAGGTGTGACTTCTTACTTGGGTAGTGAA
The DNA here is from genome assembly GCF_000247695.1 of Heterocephalus glaber. Next base: position 22,962,057 of record NW_004624763.1, on the reverse strand, counting down.
TGGAGCTAAGCCAAACAGGCCGTGTGCCTCCTTAGCATCTCTCGGGGGTTATTTTCTCCTTAGCTCCTTGGCAAAGCTCCGGTCTGCATTTGCTCATATTCTCAGCCCCTAGCACACTCCACACATGGAGCGGGTATTAGTAAACACTGGCATCTACAGGCAGACTGAATAGATGTGTGATTTTTCCAATAGTATGTGATTATAAGTCATAAGGCACGGATAGAGTCTCTTCCTGTGGTGGCCACAAACTATTACAGATGTGGCTTTTGGGGATTTTTATAAAAGCTTATCCGTATATTCATGCACGAAACAAACGTGGACGTCGTTTCAAAATGGAGTGGCTTATGTCAGCTAAACAGAAGTAAAGAGAGCCGCACACTGAGGACAAAGGGCTGCCGGGCAGGATCGCTGGGTCAAGAGTGGCACACAAGCCAGGCATGAGTCTCAGGGAGGCCCCACAGGCTCTGGCTGACACCGCTCTTGCTATGATAACTGTGGCCAGGGAGTGTGGCTCCAAAATCCTCACCCGACCCTCTCAGTTTGTCTTTAAAACACACCTTCCTTCGCTCTAGCTGACCCAAGCAAGCCCGCTCCTGGGCCCTGCTGTTCCCGGGGAACAGCGCTCTTCTCTGTAGGCAGTCTCGCTGGGGGGTTTTTAATTTAGGGTTGACACACATTTAGATAATATCAACTGATATGAAGTTTAAATCTGTGCAAATTAAAAAGTAACTAGTTTTAGATAGACGCACTGCAGTCCTGGCAAATCAGGATTCTAAAATTCTTCTCATTGCTGATTTGAGCAACCGTGTTTTCCTGGGTGGAAATCCTTGTTCGGCTCATCACGGGGTGCGGATGTCCATGTGGCCAGCGATGTGGACACTTTGTTGGAGCTGTGGGACAACACAGTCCCTTGCAGAAGGAAGTCATGAAATAGCAACAGGAGGAGCGAGTTGAAGGAGCTACGCATTCTCAGAGCAGACAGGAACAGAGTCTCAGCGACTCTGTGGATGGGGAGTTGGGGTAGATGCTCTGGGGACGGTCTTGAGTGAGAAGTCAATGCACCTGGGATGAGAGAGCTGATTGCTAGTTGATATTTTCTGCAAACTCGAAGAGTGGGCAGAAAGGACCAGGGAAAAGTAGCCCTGAAGCCTGAGATGCTGAGGGCAGTCGCCAGTGTGCAGAGGCGGGGTAGTCCTCCGGGATGCTGTCTCTGCCTGCCTACCGCTCTGCATGAACTTCCCTCAGGTCCTCACAGTGGAGCCGGCAGCCCCGGGTCAAGGTGTGGTGGCTCTGGCTCCTCCTGGCACATCTGCACCTGTCCTTGTGTTCCGCTCCTTTGTGCCCTGGCCTGGGTCTTCCCTTGTCTCCAAACCCTGTCTCCTCTCAAGGGGATCAGTCAGACTGCAAGAGGCCGCCCAATTCTTTGCTTCCGGGAGTCACCTCTTGAGGCTTTGTGCCCGATGCAGCCTTGCCTGCAGGTGATGGGAGCCAGGGCTTCTGCTTAGGGATGGGGGCACCATGTGGGTGGTCCCTAAGGGTGTCTCCGCTGTGCAGGAGCTGCTTGGTTTCATGCCTCCCAGTGACTAGGTCTCTGCAAATTCACTTTCCATCTCTCCAACTTCGCTTTCTCACCTGCATGGATGTCCCTTGCGTCCTTCCAGCTCACTGTGCCCTCCTGGGTCTCTCAAGGCCTGAAGCTCCCTCCCCTGTGATCGCTGTCTTTTCCTGGGTGTCACCATCTGTCTATTCACTCGGGACGATCTGCGCTCATTGATTCTCTTCTTCATGGCCTTCAGACCCCTCCCCGCCGCCCCTTAACCACCTCCCGCTTTCCCCAGCCTCTCATCCCCTGTGCCTGACTGCTTCCGCCCGGCCACACCGCCCTCTGCACACGGCTGCTGGAAATTTCCCTCAAAGAGCCAGTGTGGCCATGTGATTCTTTAACTCCTTCCGTGGCTCCAGGTGTCAAGAGCCAGCCGCAGCAGGAGGCTCACGGGCGCAGTCTACCCTCGCACTGCTCCTTCGGTCCTGACGCCCGGCCCTCTGTCCCTTCGCAGTGCATGCCCTGAATGTGTTTCCGGGGTGTCCTGAGCAGCTCTGGGAGCTCCTCTCCCGAGCTTCCGGCCTGGAATGTGCCTTCAGAGAGCCCGGCCCCAGCTGCGGTGGAACTTCACCCTTCCTGCTCCTCCCCACGCCTGATTTGCTCCTGGGAGCACAGAAGCGGCTGCCGCACTATTGGCTCCCCTGTCATTTCCTGAGCCCCCGGGAGTTCCTGGGTGTCCTGGTCACCATGGGATTAGGAGTGGAGCCCGCGCAAGTGTGGCAGCCTGAGTTTCATTTTTGCCTAACATTTCATCTTGGGAAGTTTAAACTTGACCCAAAATAAATACATGCAAATAAGCACAAGTATAGTAAGATTTTCACTGACTAAAGTGCACTATATTAGTGCATTTTAAGAGAAAGAAATAGATCGTACTTCTTTTCTGAATGGTGTAAATCTATCATCACCAAGAGGCAGCAAAATAGAAAAAACCCTTCAGTTTTTTCCCCTAAATAGCGCAGAAAATGGGAAGCGTCTCAGGGTTGGAGGTGTTCAGGGTTAAGGACACCGCAAATTCGCTGTGCGTTTCTCGCTGACTTCTCCGGAGCTGTCTTCCGGACAGAGCCCACTCAGTGTTGCCCGGGAGAAGAACAAGCTGGGCGGCTGCAGGCTCGGGCCGAGGAGGGAGCAAGAGGCTCGTCCTTGGGGGTGACAGCCGCATCTTTCGGTCCCTCCTGCCCACGAGGCCTTACAACTCCTCTTGGAATTATGCCCGAATTTCATTATGCCATCATTACAAATGTACCGTTTAAGAAGATGTACATGTTTCTGAACTAAAACGACAAATATTTGTAATGAAAAGTAAATTTAAAGATTGCTATAATTGCGCTGTAGAAACAATGCGAGTATTACACAAAATACAAAATCAAAAGAAAAAAGAAGATATACAATCTTTGCTATCAGTTTTTTGGCATCAGAGATTTCTATATTTATTTTAAAGTAAAAATTCAATGTATTTTATCCATGTTGTTTTTCCTTCCAAAGAAAAACATGTTTTTAAGTCTTTGATTCTAAGTCTGTATTAATTTCTTTATGTTAGAAATTCTACCCTTTTCCTAAGCAAACATGAAGCTAATAACTTAAACATCATGGAAATAGGACATACTAGGTATTTGATGCATGTTTGTCAGGATGGATATCACATATCATTTACCTTTTAAATGTTGATGTCATAATCTATAAATCACACAAATAAGAATAGTTTCAGATTGTTTTTGATGAGGAGGAATTTCAAATTACCCAAGCAAATCAACCAAACCCTTATTTCAGTAGTTGAATTTAGATCTCAGAATATTGTTCATTTCTGTACTTTGGGCTCATGTTACAGATCATAAATCAAATTTTCTCTAATCCTTTAAGTGTCAAACAATGCTGTGAAAATGAGCCAAATACATCCCTCTTTTACATAACGGGATGTGACTTCAGATAAACATTGAAGAACACAGATAAAAAAGTATGTTTCATTAGAAGAATATAAAAGAGTTGAACATGTAATATTTTCATAAGTTTACTTATGGTCAGAAAGCAAAATCCAGCCAGAGAGCAAGACATAAAACTTTTTTCATAAGTAATAACAAACATATTGCTCAAAAAAGGCCCCAAGGCATGCCCTTTTCCTACCATAAAAAATGGAGCATTAAAAATAGTACAACAAAAATAAGGAGTCACTTATAAACATAAATGTGATTTTGTTTAAACAGAAAAAAACACAAAAGAATCTCTTAGTTTATTGAGCCACACTGTGGTTCTCAGGCAACCTTGTAGGAAAAAAAACACCATCTACTTGTGGGTGGCAATATAACTTCATATCTAAGTTAATTTTCTTTTTAAAATTAAAATTACATCTTTAAGTGACTTATTCATGCTCATGAGTGTGAATTAAAACCCATGGTTAAACACTGCATTACGTTAGACTCCCACGCATGCGGAAGGGAACTGCGGTTGACTTGCAAATGCAAAACCTGCTGGCAGAGGCATAATCAGGCTCTCAGATGGGCAGCTTTGTATCATTGGATTAACATTTTGGGAGAAAGATAGCAACTTCAGACCATTATCAAAATTCTATTATATGTTTCACTGTCAGAAATTGAGATGTTGAAGATATTTATGTTGTTGATTTTATCTCATTGAAGTCATGCACCATTAAGAAAGATAACAAATAGACCAAGAAGAGCTTGGCAATTTTTTTCTCTTCCAATCCAAGAATAGAAAAGATCTGGCTAGTGACAGGATACACAAGCGATAAAACAGAACCCCTGCCAATGTTTTCCACCCACTGTTCTCTGTGGAGGTAATAAGCACTGGGAACCGAAACATCCATGTTCTTATTTTATTTAGACCTTCACAAGGCTTTTGACAAGATTTCCACACCAAAGATCGACAAAAACAAAACACAATCAAGTTGCTATTGGATTTAACAAAATATTTGCTTTAAATGCAGATCTAGCTTGAAGATATAAATAAATGTTGGAGATAACAGGAATGCTTATATCTAAATGTGAACCTCAAATGTTTCTTACGGATATAATAATGACAAAAAGAGTTCACTGAAAGGAATTAACAAATACACCAAATAAACAAACCACTACCAAATACCTGTGAAAAGGAGCATCAGGAAAATAACTGTTCTTGAACTTTAACCCAAATTTTAAATGTTTATAGCTTAAAACTAGCATAACGGAATCCTCTCCTCAGTAATCTTCTGCTTCTATTTCTAAAATATGTTCATTTCAGGAGCAGCAGCCCTCTGCCACTCTGGAAGCTTCTGGGACCGGTGCCTGCTGAAGTCCCGGAGACGGCCATCCACTCAGACTCGGGGCTGTTGCCAGGAGCAGGGGCCAGCAGGCCCAGCATCAGGGGCTGTCCGGGCCTCACTTCCTGCGCTCCGGGAGTCCTGTAGAAGCAGAGGAGGAGAGAAACCCAATCCAGGTCAAAAGACGCTGTGATGAGATTTGTGAATCCTGGAGTGTGATCCTTCCAGCTAGTCACAGATTTATAAGAATAATTATAACCTAAAATTAAACTTGAAATAGAGAAAGTGACAAAATGTCACGTAAGGGACATACCAGGAAAAGATTACCTTGGTCTGTCTTACAACCTTTGCTTTCGGTAAACTCTTCGGGGGCTGAAATTTTGTTAGCCTTGTTTGGCTCTGAATCCAGAAGGTATCACTGCATACTTACTGAATTATGAATAAGAACATTTTAAAAGTCTCAGAACGGAGAAAGTATATGGGGAATTCCTAATATAAGAACAAATTGAACTGCCTGGTTCTTGAAATTAGTTAGGAACAATGGAATGATTAACAATAGAAAACAGGAAGTAAAATACATTTAGGTATTTTGTAAACGTTCACTCTCAAGATGACCGTTGGCAGCTCAGAATTTCCCACAGATGCACGCTACACATCGTGACCAGCAGCACTCCAAACCTTTAAGTATCCATAAGGGGACAAGCACCAGATTTGTTAATCACAGCTAACAACATTCTTTAAGGCAATGCAAGTTAGTTTCCATTTGAATGGTGCCGGCTGTGATTTAAACTCCTGTAAAAGAAGTGTGTTGAGTGGTGCCTCTATACAGGCATAAACATGCATGAAAAGTGTTCATATCGTGACCCACTGAAGACCGCAAATTGAAACTGCGACTCTATCAAAGCGCATTTGTCCAAATGGCTGCTGTTAAAAAGAAAAAAGTGGTAAAATAAAAAAAGGATGCACAGGTGAAGATGGGGAGAGTAGACGCTCAGGTGGTGCTTGTGGAAAGCTAAAATGATACAGCCACTCTAGGGAAGAACATAGCAGTATCTTCCGTAGATACAATTCCTGTCAGCCACGGATTATGGCATGGGAAGGAAGAAAACCTCAGCTGAATCGTATGGAACCATCAGAAAAGATATCAGACAGTTATTTACTATAGAGAAAATGTCTACTGCTAACTTGTATTTTAATTCCAGACCTTCAACAATGTACAGCAAACGCCTGAGAAGCATGAGTAATGGAAATCATAGATGATGTGGAAGCCCAAACCAGTGGTAGAGGGTTGTGGTATACAATTGCTCAACCACCTGAGAGCGCAGAGTGTGAGAACTGCACACTGGTCTTCTCTTGAGGCGGTGAGGACAAAGGAGAAATTCATTTAACAGAGTTGGGTCCTGAGCAGCTGAACCCCCGCCCCCCATGCAGCTCATGACCTGCACATAATGTTTCATGAGTATTTTATGTTTCTTTGCTCGATGAAACATTTGTTATGTACTGACAAGATAAAATAATCTGGATTCAGAACAACTGCTGAAAACAAATTGTTTTGTATTTGTATTTATTTTGTAGTCAGAGATAGGATTATGGCTGGAAAAGAAGGAATAATACTTGAATATGGCAGAGTAGCATACTTAAAGGAGGGAGCTCGCTGTTTTATAAGTTAGAATTTCCTACATACTGTTGAGCTCGACATTTTTTTTTTTTTTTTTTTTTGTGGTACTGGGGATCAAACTCGGGTCCTTGTCCTTGTGCAGCAGGTGGTGAAACCACTGAGCTAAATCCCTGTCCGAGCTCGACATATTTAAATAGTCCTGTGCTGAAATTTCTGAAGTCCTATTACTAAGCTGAGCCTGCCCAGACAGGACTTGGGCAGTGGTCCCACTTGACTGAGGCAGCTTCCTAGAGGAAGTTTCTCTCAGGACTGGGTCCCGAGTCACATCCTCACCTGGGCTCAGCAGCAGCCCTGGGACTCTGTGTGACTAATCAGCTCTGGGCCACTTGGGCTGGGGGGACAGGAGTTCCCAAGCCCCGGGAAGATGGCCTTGGGGAAGTGGGATCAAACCTGCCTCCAGTAGGCGCGGGTCTGCTTGCTATGTTCAGAAAAGAATCTGCTCCCTGTTTTTCTTGAGTTTAATACTTAATCATTACTGTTATAATGACCAGAATGATCCTCAGTCGGAACATGGTTTCCGAGAAGTGCATATTCTGAATCTCGGCCTCCCTGTCCCTGCTCTGACACAAGCTCTCAATCGCGATGCATAAAACTCGGTACAAAAATCATGCTCCGCCCTCCAGCATTTCAGCGCCATAAATGGCTTGTGCACCCCTGCGGTCCTTGATTCTCCTAATTCACTGAAAGCCCACATGCATTTAATAATCGCTGGGCTCCAGAGAGGGAGAAGGCAGATTCCCAGGGTGGGCGGCTCTGGCCTCCCCTCCAGAGCAGAGAAAAGTCAGCTGCCAGAGCATCTTGTGTGCGGCAGTCCCGCCCCGACTGCCGGTTATCCCCGTGCAGAATCAATGAATCATCACCCTGAACTTTCCGCCTCTGATGCGTGCGGCTGGATGTTCAGAGCAGCCCAGGAGCCAGAGGGATAGGAAGCAGTAGACGCTGCTTCTTTCATGGTTTATTCTCTATTTTCAGCCCCTTGCAGTTCAGAGCAGCGTGCTGGTGTCGGTCCATCCGTGCACAGAGGACAGACAAGTCTGGGGGTCCCTCCCTGGATCCGGGGGAAAATGGGTGTGTGGCGATTGTGACCCGGCTGCAACTGGAGACTTTCTGCATTTATCGAGGGCAGGAAGAATGGTGACGGATTTCCAGATTTTAAAGTGGCCATGTGGAGAACTGAGTGAGAGTCCGAATGCTCAGAAGGATGAAATGCTAAGACCCAGGGTCCATATTTTTCACCTCTCATGACCAGCAGAGGCTGCCTCCCCAGTGTGCTTCCGCTCGATTCTGAACCTGAATCTCTAGCTTGTGTACCAGGGAGCGGGGCCCTGGGTTCTCCTCAGAGCATCAGGCACTGCGGAGGGTTAATGCCAGAATGCAGGTCTGACAATACGCTCGGAACGTTGGTGTAGATCTCACGGAAAAGGGCTGGGATCGTACGGAGGGTAATAGATATGCTGCCTTCTGAAACTCTCTCAAGCAGCTGTGCTAGACAGATGTCTGAGAAGCAAATGTCTCAGTAAAACTAACCAGTTATCAGACACCAGGGATAAGCTGCTAGAGACTCCCTCTGTGTGTTAAAAATACACCTCGCGATCCTGGAACAAGGTTTATCTTTCTGTTTCATTCAAGAAGCTGCCATCTTTTCTTTAACACCACCCCGGATTGCTCGGCCACCCAGAAGTGAGGCCCCTCCTGCCCCTTCTTGTCTGTGGTGAACTCCCCGAGACAAGTGCAGACCTGGCACCTCAGGGATCTGTCTGAGAACTAACAACCACACCCTTAATTTGCTACATTAAGGTGCTGTTGCAACAGTGGCTTCACAATAGCGAATACTTGTTAAAACATTAATGTTTAAATTATTCAGTGTTTCATAAAAGGAACAGTAAGTAATTATGGAACATAAGTTTCTTTCCTGTGACGTTGGAAACGTCTTTTGAGGAAGCGCACCCTGGCTTGAGTCTGTTTCCTAATTCTGCTCGTGCAGGCATTATGGAGGAGAAGGGATCTCAAACCATGTCCTCAATTCCCGACTTCCCACTCCGCTGTCTCCGAAAACTCTCAACCAAGGAGAACTCAGACTTTGCACATGTGCGCAACTGATTACAGTGCTGGTGCAGCCACTTCACATGTGGAGAGGTCTTTGGCAGAAGCTTTGGAGCCTGGCTGTCCAATGTGAATACTGGTGTAGACTCTAGATTGGATTCGAATCTCTGACTTCTGGTCCTCACCTGGAAATGGAGATAACCCTGGCACCCCTCACCGGCTGGCTTGGGGGACACATGAGTTAATCCATGCACAGCACTTAGAGCACATTGAAGCTGTACATAACCAACACCAAGCTGAGCTGTAAATCTGGGCTAAATGCTCCCTTTTACAGTTGAAAAGAGTGGAATGTGAGGTTAGCACCTCCAAAGCTGACCTCGCGCTTTCTTACCAGGGGGTGATTTTTGGCCTGCAAGTCCTCCTCTATCTATGCTAGTGCCAATTCTCACCCATGTTCCCTCGAAAGATCCACAGGCCCAGACCCTCTGATGTGTTCTGTGGTAGTTTTATCTCAGTCCTGAGGCAGTTTGCACCTTAGCTACCATGAGCAGTCTGAACACACCCTGAAAACCTGTCCCTGGGGCTCTAGCAACTCTGCACTCCGTGTCCATCCAATACTTGTGCACAAGAAGTGCTGCCTAGAATGATCCAGTTTCCCTGTCTTCATTGCAATGTGCACCTTGCCGTGCTCTTAGAGAAAGCTAATCCTCCTAAGATGATTTAGAAAGATTCTAGGTGTTTTGTAAGTCTCTAGGCTCTTCAAGTACCATAGTCATGTGTTCGAAATCCTGTCATTAGTGGATATAGCATGGACTGATTCTTATTTGGTGATTTAATTCTTACCAGTTTGTTCTCCCATGAAGTAGGTAAAAAACCTGGAACTATGGTTCTTTTTTCTCCTGCTTCTTTTACTCATACCACTGGACTGCTGACTAAACTTTGCAAGTGCTGGTTTCATAAGGAAAGAAAACTGCTTATTATAATGGTTATAATTGTTGGAATGAGCAGTAGGTGCTTTTAATGTGTGCGAAACGATTTGCAGTAGAGCGACAGTTCCAAGAACCCCACATGCTGGCAGACACGGACTTCGGGATTCCCTCCTGCCAAAGATGAGGTGGGCAGGAAGGGAGGGACTTGGAAAGCATGTCTTCACCAGCCCTGGAGGACTTGAGGAAGCCCGGCCAGCCATGTGGCACTGGGCTTCCCACGTGGGGCTCTCAGGGCTCGGGATGCCGATAAGGGCTTTTGTGACCTCCGGGCCTGGAAGCAGTTTCGCTGGTTGAAGTCGTGTAAGTTCAGCTAGGTCTGCATGTGCTGTAAATGTTTATCTGGCAGCCTGACATATGGTTGTTCCTGAAATTATGGGGTAGAGTCTTATCTCTCCTAGCATATAATTTTTGAAATGCTTTTCTGGATGGTGTTTAAGATAATAAATATGACTGAGTTATTGTTTTATGCTAAGGTTTCTCAGGCTTCGAGCCGATTTAAGAGAGGAGTTTCTGGCGACTGTATTTTCCTAAATCTGTGGGAGACTGCAGTGGAGCTGTAGACAGGGTCCTGGTGAAACGTAAACAGTCTGTCCTGGCCCTGCCATACATCTTCCCTCCTCTTCCAGAGACAGCAGGCTGGAAGAGCTGAATCCAGCAGGTATTTCCGTGAGAAAACTGTCAGCGAGTGGCTCCTCTTGGGGAATCACCCAAGCGGGCAGCGGCAGAAGAGGCAGGACACTGGCCAGCTCTGATGAGGCCACCTGTGTCCTTCAGTGGCTGCTCTGAGCCTGGCCAGCCTCGGGCATGGTGGCCTGGAGGACAGCAGAGCACAGCGGCTGGGTGCATGGCTCCGTGGGCCCTCCGGACTCGCACCTCCACAGCAGGCCCTGCCCCTGGGGAAAGAGGACAAAATGAGGCTGTGCCGGGGTAAGCTGAGGCCAGAGCTGGTGAGGGCAGCCCTTGTTGACAGCCCGAGTCTGACAGACCCCTTCCAGGGAGTCACAGCCCCACGGTTGGGTGGCTGTCCATTCTGGGGCCCTGCTCCACCTGCAGGGACAGGATCTGAGGTCCAGAGTGGACGCTGAAGTACAGACAGAGCCAACCCCTGGGTGCTCTGTCCCTTGCTGTCATGCACATCTGTGAATAATCCCAGCTTGTAAATTAGAGATGAGTAGTGCAACTAATAACAGCAGAACCATTACAATGATATGCTATAATAAAAGTCACTTAACGTCATTAATTGATCATTTCTGGAATTTTCTATTTGGCATTTTTGGACTGTGGTTGAGGGTCACAGAAGGCCCATAAAGCAATCTGACCAATTCGGGCAGTAGGTATACAGCTGGGACTGCCCCTGAGCCAGCTGGGAACTGTGGGCCTGACTTAGAGATGTCGTGGCCGGGCCTGGCCAGCTGGCGCGGAGGAATCTCGGAGCTTCCCACGCATAGCGAAGCCCCGGCGCTGCCATCCACTGTTCACAACACCCGCTGCCCACAGGCAGGCCACACTCGCAGACCGGAGCAGGTCCTGGCCATGGGCCCACACCTCCCGAGCTCAGCCTCCAGGGGCGCGGGGAGGAGTGCCAGCCTACCCAATTATGACAGATTCACAAGTCGTATCCTAGTGACGTGCCGTGCCTGGGGACCTGCTGTCTCCGCTGTTGTCTTGCCAAACCTGTTCACTGGAGCAGGAGACTTGTTTCGTGGAGCTGCTTCTGGCAAAAGCAGTGTCTGCAGCGGGCTGCTGGATGTGGCGTGTTTCTGCGTCTGGCCTATTCGTACTGAATGAGAGCTGAGCCTGCGGAGCACAGAACTGACCTCCACCCTGCACTGCAGCAGGCAGCACAGCAGAGTCGGGAGCTAGTGGTGGCATCTGAGCTCTCCCAGCCCTGCGAGTGCAGAAGCGGGCGTGGCTCTCTCTCCTGGCCTCCGACCCCACGCAACCTTCCAGGCAGTCACTGCTAAGCCGCCGCAGGGTGTCCCACAGGAAACACAGGGTACCATTCCAGGGCGAGTATTCTCAGATCCTAAGGCAGAAACCATTGTGCTTACTGATTAGTAATTCCTTTTTTGTTCTTTTGGGGTATTGGGGGTTGAATCAGGGCCACTGCACTAAACTATGTCCACAGCCCCTTTCACATTTTTTTTGAGACACAGTCTCCCCAAATTGCTAAGTTACCCAAGCTGGGCTCAAACTTGGGATCCTCCTGTCTCAGCTTCCCAGAGTTCAGGGATTACAGGTGTGCACCACTATGACCAGCTAACTGACTAGTAATTCTTGAGAATGGATTTATAGTTCTTGCCTTTTACTAACTTCATTTTTAAAAAAAGTTTTTCAATTTTATCATAAGAAAATATGTCAAACAACAGCAAAGTAAATGTGTAAGTTTTCAGTGCAGCAGTTTGCCGTAGCCACAAGACCTGTGCAGGAATCACCCGACTCCACATCTCAGCAGAGACGGCTCAGAGTGCTGCGCTGACTCCAAAGCAGTGTTGCCCTGTGTACATTAAAAATATTAATAACAATAGCGAGAAGTCGGTCTCAGGGGATTTAAATACACACTGAAAGACTGTCACAGATGAGACAGAGGCCTCTAATTTTAGTACCGTGTCATAGATCAAGGTCCAAATTTCCTCAAAATAAACAGAATGTATGCATATTAAAAACTTATTTTTACCATTATTCTTACTGAAGCAGAAGTTCAGTAATGAAAGAATTATTTCCTTTCTATTTATTAGAAGCAGACATTAAATAATCTATTACCTTTAATCAAGCTATTACAAGCATAGAACAATTTACTATGCAGACTGGGGTGAGGAAAATATAAACAGGTTCCTGACTGAGGAAGAAATGAAAGAAAGGAACTAGATTAAAAAATAAAATACAATTTCCAGTTAAAAACCTACTGAAAGGAGCAGGTGCCAGAGGTTCAGAGCTCAGTATGTATTACATAGGTGTTAGTTATACCCACCAATGGCAAAGTTACAATAAAACTATTAGTCACAGGTAAAGACCAGCTTAAATTGTACCTTATTACATCAACTGCTCCATCAGGGGGCTGACATCTAAGCCAGCACTAAATATTCAAGGTCACAGAATAGCTGAACACTTTTGTCCGAGGCTGCAGATTTGGTCCTGTCGTTTTAAGGGTGGCAGCCTGGCTTAGTAGCACTCTGAAAGATCTCTTCTAGTGAAAGGTTTCTTGAAAATTATGAGAACTTCAAGGATGTTCACTGAGTTAACCATGATGGGAAATCTAGCACCTCATACTTATCACTAACATACAGAAAAATATCCCATAGATGAGCAGCATATGAATTACTTCTAGAGTTGTCCTTGGAGAGAATTTCACATTCAGCAGAATGCTATCTGTCTCAAGTGCACTTCTTGGGGTGTGTAGCTACTTGATGAGACACTGTTTTTGAGTGTGTGAAGTTACATCGCACCTCTAGCAGCTACGAAGAATGTTCACAAATGGCCACTGATGAATTATTTCGAGGGGACTGGGTGCAGGCCTGAAGCAGGCTGGCTGCTGGCCCTTGGGGCCCAACATTAATGTGATGCTGTTGAACCCGGAATGCCTGGGCACATCACTTGACCTTTCTGTGTTTCCATTTTCTTATCTGTTCAATAAGGCTAATAATACTGATTGGCCTCATAACATTTAATTAGGTCGTTGGGAAGCCCTTTGAAAATGCTAAGTATCACGTGTTAGCACTTAGCTTCCTGAAGGCTGGTGTTTTTAACACACTGGGGTTTGAGGATGTGTTGGTACATCGCCTGCCAGCGTGCCTCTGCCAGTGAAGCTCCCTTTGAAGTCAGTGGGGAGCAGGGTGTTTGAAGGCCCGTAGTGGAGGCTTTGGGAACGTGAGTGAGTTCTCTGGTGTGTTGACTATAGAATGATTCTTATGAAAGAAATGCCACTCTTACGGAGAGCAATGGGCTGCTCAGTACACGTTTGCCAAATGAGTAGGACTAGTGGGTAAAATGTACTATACCAGTAGCATGTTATGTGGTAATAATCATTGTGTAACACCTAATACAGCACTGTGAATGCCTTTCATTACTTTTTATGAATTTTTCTTTTTCCATTTAGCATTGACCAGAATGCTTGTGATGCCATTTGCAGAGTGTGCTCAGTATCTAACACACTTCCACCCAAAAGTTACAAAAAGCAAAACTGACGGTGTGCAGTCACACTCAAAATTCCGTCTTCAGGAATGTCCGCGCACTGCCTGGCCCCTTCCAGACACAGCCGGCAGCCTTCAGGTAGCCTTCAGCCGGCACTGCAGGCCTTTCCTGTCCCCTCCACAGTGCCCCTCTGTGCCCTCTGCACACGGCTCTCCTTGTGCCTCTTCTTTCGGGCGCTTCTGTCTCCTACTGTTCCATGCCTCCCTCTAGAGCTGTGATGTGAGGCCATGCGTTCCGGGCTGAATTTTGGCCTGCAAGTTTTATGTGTTGAAGTTCTGAGCCCTTGTACTTCAGAATATGAGGCATTTGGAAGCAGGGCCTCTAAGAGTAATTAAGGTAACTGAGGTCATCAGTGTGGGTCCAGTTGGCCGGTGTCTTTATAAGAAGTGGAAATTTGTACACTAACAAAGAAAAGAAGAGACAACAGGAGAAAATGGCCTTTCATAAAGCCAAAGAGAAAGCCCCAGAAAGAGCCACTGTGACCCACAGCTTGGTTATGGGTTCTAATCCCCAGCACTGGTGTGTGCTCTGCTGACCTCCCATGGTGAACGGAAGCCCCAGGACATGAACACACAGCTACATGTGGGCTTACAGGTGATGGCGTGAGTTTTAGTCATCTGGATGAATCACACCATTACTTTTGAAATTCATCTTAGTACCCTGTTCTAGAAGGCACCACGACCCCGCAGGATCAAAGGGAAGAACCCCGAGCGGGAGGCAAACACTTCTCTACTGAGCTCACACCTGGCTATGTCTTGTCTCTGTTACTTCAAAAGTTGTCTCCGTTACTTATAGGTTTTCAAATAAGGTCTTGAATAGGGGGACATTTGGAAAAACAAAATGTCAGCTTCTGACTTGCCAAGCTCTAGGTAATAAAGGTCCCCGACCTACATGCTCAGAGTGATCCCACTCTGGAGCTCAGCTCAGACACTGCTTAGAAGCCCTATCTCCACCACCAGGTAGAAACTGGCCCTGGCTTTGGTGACCAGAGCTCTGCCTTACGGGCTTGGGGTCAGCTCTGGGGCACCTGCATCCGGTAGAGGTCCTGGTGTCCGCGGCCCTGTCTGTATCGTGTGCTTTCAGCGTCGTTTCTGATTTCGTGTTCAAGGTCATAGCTAGACCTTGCCCCAAACAATGACCCGCGTGGTGTGGAGCATTCCCTCAACTTCCTCCTGCCTGCCGGCCCCTTCGCCGAGGGAGGGCGGCACTGCACGCTGTCCTCGAGCTTCCTGGCGCTCAGCACTTGTTCCCCAGAGCGCGAAGCCCCTGGAGTGCTGCTGCCTCGGGATGAGGGTCAGCCCCGCAGGGAAGACGCCCGGGTCCGAGCCCCTCGCGCAGGCACCAGCCTTGCCAGCCTGCTGGGGTGGTGAGGCCTCGCGCCCCGCTGCCGGCGTCCTTGCTGCTGCTCCTCAGCGCCCGCGCTGCCGCCCCGCCTGGTGCTCCGCAAGCACCGAGAGGGTCAAAGCTGCTGCGGCCCTGTCCGCCGAGAGCTCTGTCTTCCAGAACTATTTCCTTTCTCTGAACTTTCAAAGTATTTTCAGTCTACATGACTGACAAGATTTAGCCCTGAATTGTGTAACTGACCACATAGTCTTGTGAATTGCTTTATCAATTAATTTTTGACAGACAATAAAGTCTCAATTGTATACTTTTATCAAGTATGTATTTTGAGCATCACAAAATATAAAACTTTAAATAGTTTTTAAAAAACCATTTGCTTCTTGCATGGTAATTATGTTTTTTTGGAACATAAGTTTCAAATTTAGACTACATAGGTATATTTTTTCATATTCTTTTTAGGATGCCTTTAATGTTCATGACTTTAAAGTTTAATGTAATTAATTTTGTCAGTGGTTTTTACTTCATATTTATGCTAAGAAAAGCCCTTCCATAAACTCAGTTGAATGTTTAAATGCATTTCTTTTGGTTCTGATATTTAATTATCTTAACTCTTTAATTCACACAGTATATTATTAAATTTGTAAATGTATGAACATATTGAATATATATAAGAAAAATCAAAATATTAATATGATTATGTAATCATGTCTGAAAAATAATTATTGTTTTCTTTCTACTTTTCTATATTCAATTTATTTCCTTGATGTGCAATTTTATTTCTTCATAATTAGAAAAATTGATGAAGCAGTAACTAAGCAATTTTGAAGTCTGGCTATTTCTATATTGTCTTGTATATTAAAAATATTTCTCCTGAGCTTCTCATTCATTGATTTCTCTGTATCTCTCTATATTATCTTTGCTCTTTAGTCTTCTTAAAATGGATCAAGCATGATAAGTGGTCTGATTATGTAAATGTCATAGAATCTGAAAAAAATATAGTAAAATTCTGAAAGTCTAAGCGTTTTGTTTCATCCAAGATAGTTTCTGCTTTGGTAAAAGGAAAAAGGGCAGATTCTTACAAGTGTGGTTTAAGACAATAAAGGTTAAGCATGGCGTCCACACTAAGTTCATCTGGGATCAGCACGGACTCAGCACTTCACAGGCAACGAGAGGCGGAGGTCAGCGAGAAGCCAGCACGGCAGAGCTTGGCAGCTCTCTTGCTTCCTGCCGCTACTGCTCAGCTCGGAAGTGACCCCCAGAGCCCCACTGGGCAGAGCAGGTCGGGCTCAAGCAAGGGCAGCAAGGCGCAACCGGAGCCAGGTGCAGAGCAGCGAAGGAGCCTGCTTGATGAACAGCACCAAACACTGCTTCTCGGAAATTACCTTAAGACTCAGCTGAGAATAGTTCTAGCATAACTGTCAAATGCTATGGTTACACTTTGGCTTACAGGCAGTAATAGGCATTTTTATATTTAAAACATTTTTCTTTGTACTACAATAATGGGAATATACTGAAAGACTTTAAAACAGTATTAAAATGGAAGTAGAGATCTCGCTAGTTATGGAAATAGAGCTTATAAATCCAGGTTATTATATATTCTGTGTGCTTATAAATCCAGGTTATTATATATTCTGTGTGCTTAAAATGAGCATATGATCAGGGATATTATTATAGCAATTATTTTCAATTTTTTAATTTTGTTGACTAATTTAGTTAAATAGGGAAAACATGGATTTAAAAGAAAAAATGATTCCCCTTAATGCAAGATATCTGATAGACAAAACAAGGAATCATAAAACATGTAAACTTTTAGAGATTGTGATAGAATATCTTTGTATTACCAGATGAATGAGCAGTAATTTAAAGAATCGCATGAAGAGATAAAGCAAGAAGAAAATCAAATCGCTGGATGTAATGAGAAAAGAATCTGAGGTCAACAAGCCCATGCAGAGCCTAAGGATTGAGCCAGCTTCTGGGTTGCCTCAATTACATCCTTGGCTCCGAGAGTCAGCGTTCGCAGGGTCAGGCCTTTCGAAGATCCCCCAAATGAATCTTGATATTTTTCCCACAACATAACAATACAGCTAGAAGAAAGAAGCCAACACCTCCTTTCCATGCATTTCCCATTGAAGTATTTTCAGTGACCTTGTCAAAATAAAATGAATTTTTACCAATTGGTTTAATAAAAAATAATAAATGACTGTATCATTTGGTTCTTTTCCTGCTAACTAGATGTCTTCATCCAATCTGCATTAACTGAAAGTGCTTTGTAGGGAGGAGATCAGCGTGAAACTTACACCGTGTTTGAGCCATCACAGTGCTGTCACTGAGCAGAGACATGTGTCCCTGGGGAACCCCTCTTGAGGACTGCCGCTGGTCGTCAGCCACTTGACTGCAGCCTCAGGTCCTGTGTGTTCAGCAGAGCACCTCTTGGCTGCCTGCGGCCCTCTCTTCTCAGGGTGCCCCTGGATCCCCCCATCCAGGGCAAGCCCACGCCAGGGTCTGTCCAGTGTGTACTCCTCTCTGGGTGACCATGCCGAGGACAGTGCAGCTCTGTTTCAGGACCAGGTCGAGGGGAGTTGTTCCAGAGGGGCCTGCACTTGAACTTTCCCATCCACAACTCTTCAGTTCATTGAAAACGCTGGCCTTCAGATTTAAGTACTTGTTAGTTGACAAATTAAAATCACTGAAGGGTAGAAGAAAAGTTTTGTATTACACATTATTTCTGAGAGTTGATAAGAAAGCATTTCAAACACGAGGGGACAGAAACTGGCCATTTGGCAGACCCCATCTTCTTCCTGGGCTGTTATGGGACCAGTGATTGATGGCTTGTCCAGGACAGAGCTCCAGCTGTCGGGAGCTACAGCAGAGTTGCCCATGCTGGGCTGGCAAGACCACACGTGTCTGCGGAGGCCTCCAGGCCTGGGGTCCTCGGGAAGGGGAGCTGTCACGGCTGTGCCCCAGCGGGACGGGGCAGGGCATGGAGGGCTGGGGGAGGAAGCTTCTCCTCAGAGGACTCTGGACTCACGGGGGAGCCAGGCCTTCACACACAGCCGGCTGGGTCATCAGGATCAGAAACCGCAGGGAGCTGGCCTTTCCTCTCCAGAAGTTCAGGGGCGAAGATTACGGACTCAGGTGACTGTGAGCTGTGGAATCCCCTGTCCTGGACGGTTTTGTCTGTGAGAACTGATCGCAGAAGAATGTGAAGGGATGACCGTGTGACGCCTGTGGAGCCCTAGCCCCCCTCCCCGGTCTGTAGTAGTGAGCGTAAAGCAAGCAAAAAGGCATGTTTGTTTCTATCAGGATAAAGAGCCAAGAGAAGAAAATGAGGAAATGGGACTTACCTAGACACTGGCACCCGGGTTTTGCCACATTCCCAGGTCACAAAGGAGGAAAAGCAAGACCAGAATTAGGGCTGGTGCAGTGGCTCATTCACTGCCTGGGCTTTCCTGAAAACATTTTTAACCTTGTAACCGATAATGCATCAAATCCAAAGGAAATTGTGCAAAAGGAAGCGTCTCACACACCAAGCTGTGAAGGCTGTTGTCTGGTGAAATCAGCGCTGAACTTGGACGAAGAAGAAAGGCACGCATACCCTGCCCCTGACACAAGCCAGACGCGCTGTTGGAGGGACCGTGCCTCAAAGTGCTCTTTCCTCTTCTGCGAGCGAGTTCTAAGTGCAAGAGCCCTGCCCTTATCCATCCACATCCAGGCCCTGTTTCCTTCACAGAAATCAAGCCCAGTCTTTGGCTGGAAAATGAGTGATCCCACACAAATACCACTTTGCTACCCTGCCTTTGAAGAGGGGCCCGGCCAGGTGACTAAGTTCCGAACATAGTCAGAAGCGCCATGCAGCTGCTGGTTAACCCTAACCTAACTCTAACACAACACTGAGATTTCATCTTAGCCTAGAAAGAATGGCCATGAACAAGAAATTAGATAACAGCAAATGCTGGCAAGGATGTGGGGAAAAAGGAACCCTTCTGCGTTGTTGGTGGGAATGTCAATGAGTACAACCGCTATGGAAGTCAGCCTGGAGATTCCTCAAAAAGCTAAAACTAGAAATTCCATTTGACCCAGCTGTTCCCCTTCTAGGTATCTTCCCCAAAGAGTTAAAGAGATCATAGTGCAGTGATCCAAGCACGCCCATGGTTATAGCAGCATAATTCAATATAGCTAAATCTTGGAAGTGACCTATATGTCTATCAACAGATGAATGGAAAAGGAAAATGTGGTATTTACCCACAGTGGAGCACTACTCTGCCATACAGAAGGATACACTTGAGTTATATTTTTAGGAAAATGGATGCACCTTGAGACCATAATGTTAAGTGAAATAAATCAGACACACAAACTTCAATATCATGTGGCTTCTCTTATAAGAGAAACCCAGATTATACACAGAGAGCAAATTAAAATACAGACACTAGACAGGAAGGAGCTAGATCTTTCTCAAATGGGAAGGGGGCGAAGAGACAGGGAGGGGAAGGGGCGAGGGAAGGAGTGGAGGTGTGCTCTGTGCACACCAGCCCCACACACGGAACGCAGGTACGGTGCAGCAAGCTTGGGCTAAAGCCTTTCTTCGAAGGTGGTGGCTGTGAGTTGATTGCCTCCTTTAGTTTTCAAATTCTTTGCCCAGCCCGTTGTCTAGAATGCAGGTATGAGGTGCTGGAAAATGTGTTCTTAGGGACTTGGTGTGGGGCGGAGCTGGTTTATCTGCCCCCAGCCTTTAAGGGATGGAAAATGGATTTCTGTCACATCTATCATAACTGCTATTCATAGCTGAAAACAATCTGATAAGAGCTTATCTTTCAATTGATTAAAATCTTGGCACACAATGAGAGCATAATAAATTGTGGCTGATTGAATGAATCCATATTAAACAAAATATTTTCATGTTTAGATTGTTATCAATACTGGATATAACTAATTTTTTTTCAAAGTCTCCTGAGACTTGCTTGAAGTGGTGCAGCAAGTGGAACAAAAGAAGCAAAGGAAAATGATGAAGGTCAGAGAGAAGCTAGGTTGCAAAGAGGTCAACTGTCACCTTTGCAAAGCCTTCACTCACCGAGAAAGCCCTGGCATTGTTCTCCTCTGTCCCCAAGACATCTGCACCCGAAGCCCCAAGTTCCAGTCCACTTCATAACTCCGTGAGTCCACGCCCAGCCTCCAGAGCCACCGTGCCAGGCAGGCAGCATCACCAGCCCACTGGGGCAGGTGGGAGTGTTGCAGACGTGGTAATCTGTTCCTTCCTCGGAGCTTGGGAGAAGCATCTGATCAACTCCAACTTACGAAGAACTTCTTTCAGTTTTAAAGCAGGTATATGGTCAGGGATGGGTTGGGCATGAAGCGAGTGCTCCATACAGGCTTTCAACTACCTGGTTGATTACAAAGTTTTTCATCCAACAAGCAAGGGCCAGAGCGCAGAGAGCTGTTTTCTGGCTGCTTGACTGCTCTGTGCCTGCAGCCTGGTGACTGCTTGCCCTGGGCCGCCTTCTGCAGCCTCTCCTGTCCTGCTGTCTGCTCAGTGGCTCATGCTGTCCTTGTGACTTGCCCCTGTGGGCGTCGTCCTGGCTGTGCTCCCGCCCTGGGCTCCCGCCGGGCCTGTGGCTCCACTGACTGAGGAAGAGTCTATGTGCTCGCGGCAGCAGGGCGGCGCTGAAGTCTGAGCTGGTCCTGCTGGTGGCCCGGCTGAGGGGTGCTCGCCTTTCTCGCTGAGACAGCCTTTCTTTGACCAGGCATTGTGAGCCAGCAGTGTGCTTACAGGAAGTGGCTGCCACTTTTGCCCACAGCAATAAGCCATCAGCAGGTTGAGTCATTGGTTAGGATTCGACTTGGCACATGGTCGATGTCAGCAGTGTGGGTGGCTTCTCCATGCAGGGCCCGGCTCAGCGGGCGGGGTCGGGTCGGATCTGAGGGTGAGGCCTGCAGTGCTAGCTCCCGGCTGCATGTTTAAAGGATTCCTATGTCTTAAAACGTTCACATTTTTGAGACGTTTTCAGTATGAAATCTACTGAATATGGCGTGTAAAATGCCAAAGACACAGTTGCCAGCACTGACACGGATTTTCACCCACATGCACTGTGATCCCTCCTTCAGTTATTGCCAAACTGCTGCTATTAAAAACGATGTAGGGAAATACGTTTATTTTTAAAATAATATAGTATGTTGACTTTGTGGCTATATGTAACCACTAATGAAACAGTAGATTTTAAATCTTTACAACAATGGTTATGAATTTTAGGGAATGAAGTGCCTTGAGGACTTATTTTTAAATGTAATACATCATGAATACTGAAAACATATCCAATAGATTTTGCTAATCATCATTGGCAGTTCCTCTGTAGTCTATAAGACATAAAAGCCAAAGGAAGAGGGTCAAGTTTTCAAAGAAGAAACAGACCCTCCCTGCTGTGAAACGCTGGGCATGTGATGAGTTATGCACTGGTTTCTGGGAGGATTAATGGGGTTCTCACCAGGAACACAATGTCTTCGGCCAAGGTATGGGCTGAAAGAAGGCCTGTGACTTGTTTGTTGCGGGGGTGGGCTGTGGCTTCCTTTCACATCTGCGTGCAGGAAGCGACCCCTTTGGTACCTGGATGAGACTGAACTCCAGACAGAAGTCTCCATAAGGAAGGACCATGCTCTTCGCATGCACCTCTGGGCACCATGAGCGCTGTCAGAGTTGCTGTGTGGCTGATGGGACAGACGCGACTGAGCAGTACGAGCTAAGAGATGTTCTCGGCCACCTCAGTACCTGCTAGACTTCCTGAGGGCAGGTATGTTTGGATAAACTTTTTCACCAAGATTAACCTGCTATTAGTTGGAAAATTGAGTTTTGCCCCCCAGTGTTAATTTCTTAAAGTTTAAATGTCTCATGCAGTGACTATATGATACACTATAGCTTTCTCTTTGTCTTTATTTTTCTTCATGAGAATCTGGTTCTCTTTGGAATGCTTCAGTGTCTTCTAGAGGACAGATTCTTTATGTCTACAGACTTCTGCTCATTAAACAGTTGTGAGTATAGACAATGTTCTGCAGACGATCTCATCATCTCTGTATCAGGAGAGTTACTTAGCAGAGGACTCCACTGATGACTTAGCTCATGGTTTCATTTCAGCATAAATTCTCAACATCTATCAGTGAAAATGAGGACCAACTGGATGAATTTCTTAACATTTATAACTCAATCTGATCCTATAATTTTACTGTACTGTCACCCAGGCCAAAGACACAAATCCGCTAACTTGAAACGGCCTTTTCATGTTTCTTGTTCATTTTAGAGCATTGGTAGAGGCCAGTAACATGTTGCTTTCTCATCTAGAAGCCAGTCAACAAATAATCATTATCTTCTTTTGAGGAGGCATTCTGTCTTCCGACTTTTCTTGTCTCTCATTAGTAAGGGAAGTAGAAGTCCTCACATAAGTGTGCAATCTCTGTGACTCCTCTGAGACCACTGCTGACCAAAGGCTGCTTTGCTAAACCCAGAGTCAGACCCACTTGGATTCCAGTGGGCTATTTAGGGCTGGACTACTATAAAAGACAGAAAACACCAATTATTTTCCCGAGTTTCACACTAAGTACAGCACAGCACAGAATAGAATAGAACGTCACCTGTGGGGAGTGGGAAGTCTCTCCACAGAGTTTTCACTCTTGGAAAGGTCATTACCAGCCCTGTGGAGAACATTCAGCGGGCAGGGGGCCTGTGATGGCTTCTTCAGCCACCAGGCCAGGCCTATAGTGCTGAGCCCCAGCTCCGGGACCAGGAAGAGGCGAGCAAACCCTTGTTAGAGCCAGATGAGGCAGCTGTTGGCCTTTCCATCATTTCAAATTGTTTAACTGAAGGTATAATTTCCTGAGTGTTTTATTTAAAGACAGATTTAGTAGTCTTTTTTTGTGTGTGCGTATGATGTCTTTAACTCTTTCAGGAGTACACCTCAAAGGGGAATAGCTGGGTCAAATGGAATTTCTAGGTTTAGTTTTTGAGGAACCTCCACACTGATTTCCATAGTGGTTGTACTAGTTTACATTCCTGCCAACTGTGCACAAGGGTTCCTTTTCCCCTGCAGCCTCCCCAGCATTTGTAATTATTTCATTTCTTGATGGTGGCCATTCTTTCTGGGGTGAAATGGGATCTCAGTGTTGTTTTAATTTGCATTTCTCTAATGCAATGTTGAACATCTACTGTTGAACATTTTTTCCTGTATTTATCGATCATTCTACTTCTGAGAAGTATTTATTCATTTCAGTTGCTGACTTTTTGATTGGGTCTTTTATTTGGGGGAGTCTATTTTTTTAGACCTCTGTCTAAGGAGTAGCTGGCAATTATTTTTTTCCTATTCTGTTGGTTGTCTCTTCACTCTGTTGGTTATTTCTTTTGCTGTGCAAAAAGCTTTTCAATTTGATATGACCCCATTTGTTGATTCTTGATGTTATCTCTTGTGTAATTGGGGTTCTGTTCAGAAAGTCCTGCTTATGCCTATATCATGAAGAGTTTTACCTACTTTATCTTCCAGTAGATTAAATGTTTCTGTTTTAACATTTAGATCTTTGATTCATGTTGATTTTAGTTTAGTATGTGGTGAGTAACATGGGTCTAAATCCAATCTTCTGCATGTGGATAGTCAATGTTCCCAGCACCACTGGAAAAGAGGTTGTTATTTTTCCTCTAGCTGAATGTGCCTGGGGTTGTGTCTGGATCACCTATTCTGCTCCATTGATCTTCATGTCAGTTTTTGTGCTAGCACCATGCTGTTTTTATAACTGTAGCTCTGTAATATAACTTCAAGTCTGGGATGGTGATGCCTCCCACTTTCTTGTTACCAAAGATTGCTTTTGTTTTTCTGGTCTCATCTGGTTCCATACGAATTGTAGGATTCTTTTCTCTCATTCTGTGGGGGATGTCATTGGTATTTTCATTGGGATTGTATTAGATCTGTACATCAGTTTTGGAATTATAACCATTTTGACAATATTGGCTCTGCCTATACAGGAACAGGGTATCCTTCCATTTTCTGATATTCTCTTCAATTTTTTGAGAGTGTTATAGATTTTGTTGTAGAGGTCTTTCACATCCTTGGTTAGATTAATTCCTAAGTGTTTAACTTTCCTGGATGCTATTATGAATGGCATTGTTTTCCTAATTTCTTTCTCACTGAGTTCATTATTGATGTACAAGAATGGCACTAAATTTTGTGCACTGATTTTGTGTCCTGCTATACTATTGAACTTGGTTATTAATTCTAGGAGCCATTTGATGGAATATTTTGAGTATTCTATGTAGAGCATCATATCCTCTACAAATAGTAACAATTTGACTTCATCTTCTCCTATACATTTCCTCTTCATTTCCATTTCTTGCCTGATTGCTCTGGCTAATGTGTTGAGCACTATATTGAACAGGAGTGGTAGTAGTGGGATCCTGTTCTTGTTTGTGACTTTAGAGGGAAAGTTTTCAGTTTCTTTCCCCATTTAATGTGATGCAGGCAGTAGGTTGGTCATAAATGTCTTTTATCAGTTTGAGATAAGGGCCTTCTGTACCTATTTTCTTCATTTTTTTTTTTTAAATCATGAATGGATGTTGGATTTTTTTCAAAGGCTTTTTCTTCACCTATTGATTCTGTGATTTTTGTCCTTGCTTCTGTTTATGTGATGAATTACATTTATTGATTTACATATGTGGAACCATCTTTGGATCCTGGAGATGAAGCCTAGTTGGTCATTGTGGTGGACTGACTAGTGGTCAACTTGGAATGCTCAGCTGAACCGAGATAGTGTGCTTCTGGATGTGGAAGACTCACCTGAGGATTGTTGCCAATCGCATAAAAAGAGAACTGGAGGGGAAGATTGTGTGCTGTTGATTTTCCTGTGGCTGGTTTTCCTGATACAAACTCAGCTGTTCTCATCGTCATAGGAGCTTGGGTCCTCGCTGTCCTGGGGATGGCTGCTGTTCTCGTCTAGGGAGATCTGGTCTTTGCCTTGAGCACAGCTGCCTGGCTCTAGTGCAGACCCCTTGGCCTGGTGGCACAGAGCCTTCACCCCACCGGTGCAGACTTTCCAGTTTCCATCACTGGCCTTGGGCCTTTCTGGTGCAGATCCTTGATATGGACTTACGTAAGACATCACCATGGGCTCTAGGCCTTCAGCTGGACTTGTGCGGGACACTGCCATGGGATCTAGGCCTTCGATTGGATTCTTCAGGTCTCTAACACACGGACAGACCTCTTGCACTCCTCTGCATTTGATTTTCTAGGTGAATATCATAAAATAATCCCATGAATTATGTATCCTGTATGAAATCTATTCCCTTGCAAACCCTGACTACCGCAGTCATGGTGTAAGATTGTTTTGATGATTTCTTGCACTGTTTGCCAATGCAATAGAATTTGCTGAGGATTTTTGCATCTATGTTCTTTAAAGAGATTGGCCTGTAGTTCCCTTTTTTGCTTGGATCTTTGTCTGGTTTTGGAATCACAGTAATTCTAGCTTCTAGGCATGACTTTGAGAGTACTCCTCCCCTTTGAATTTTGTTAAAGAATTTGAGGAGTATTGGTGTTAGATCTTCCCTTAAGTTCTTGTAGAATTTAGCAGCAACTCCACTGGGACCTGAGCTTTTCTTAGTTGGTAGTTTTTGTTCTTTAAATTACTGCTTTAATATAATTGTCTGTTATTGGATTAGAGCTTTTAAATCTTCTTGTTTTAGTTTAGTAATACATATGTATGTGGAAATGTATCCGTTTCTTGTGAATTCTCCAATTTATCGGAGTACAGGGTTTGAAGTACTTGCTAATAATCTTGTGCATTTCATTGGTATTCATTGTAATTTCATCCTTTTCATTTCTCATTGCATGAACTTGGGTCTCTTCTTTCTTTTTTGGTGAAATTGGCTAAGGGTTTGTCTATTTTGTTTATTCTTTCTAAGAACCAGCTCTTGAATTTATTGATTCTTTGTATTTTTGTCTCAATTTAATTACTTTATGCTCGGATCTATAAGGTCCTTCCTTGTACCGCATTCGGATTTGGATTGCTGTTGTTTTTCTAGAGCCTGGAGGTATTTCATGAGGTTATCTGTTTTTCTGGTGTGTTAATTCACAGGTATAAACTTTCCTCTTAAGATTGCTTCCTTTGTGCGCCGTAAGTTCTGGCATGTTGTACTGGCATTGTCACTTGATTCTAGGAACTGTCTAATTTCTTCTTAAATTTCTTCTGAGCTCCATTGATTGTTTAAGAGAGCATTGTTTAATTTCCATGCATTTGCATAATTTCTGTGGTTTCTTTTGCCCTTAATTTATAGTTTCATTGGACTATGATCTAAGGTTCCTATTGCATGGAATAATTTTGATTTCTTTACATTTACTTAAACATACTTTATGATATAGTATGCAGTCTATTTTGGAGAAAGTCCCATGTGCTGCTGAGAAGAATGTGTATCCTGATGTTGGGTGGGACACTCTGTAGATATCTATTTAGTCCATTTGTTCAATGATTTGATTCAACTCTGATATTTCTTTGGTGTTTTTTGTCTAGTTGATCCGTCTATTTTGACAGTGGGGTATTGAGGTTCCCCATTACACAGTAATTGTGTTGATGTTTATCTGATTTTTTTAGGTCCAGAAATGTTGTTTTATGAAGTTGGGTGTACTTCTGTATGGTGCACATATGTTTGTAATTGTTATATTTTCCTGTTGAATCATTCCCTTAACTAATATATAGTGCCCTTCTTTTCCTCTTCTAATCAGTTTTGGCTTGAAGTCCACTTTATCTGAAAATAGGATAGCTGCTCCTGGTTGTGTTGGGGTTCTTGTTGCTAGGAACACTGTTTTCCATCCTTTGATTTTTAGTCTGTGAATTTCTTTTTGCGTTAAATATGTTTCTTGTATATAGCATACCATTGGATTTTGTTTCTTGATCTATTCTGCCAATCTGTGTCTTTTGACTGGGGAATTGAGACTACTTACATTGAGAGTTATTACTGAAAAGTGTTGACTTTTTCTCATGGCATTATTTTCCTGTTGCTGTTTTCCTGCTCACTATTTTCAGCTTAAATTCTTACCTTGCCTGGTATAGTTATTCTATTAGACGTTTTGGCATTTCTGACTTCTTTGTTTTTGCAATAGCCTTGAGAATTTTTTGAAGTACTGGTTTAAGTGGGCATGAATTTCTGAAGGTGTTCTTTGTCATGAAAATGTTTTATTTTTCCATCAATTTTTGTAGGATAGTTTTGCAGGATATATCAATATATTAGTCTGGGTTGGAAATTATTTTGCTTTAGGGCTTTAAACACTTCACTCAAAGCTCTCTTGGCCTTTAAGGTTTGTGTTGAGAATTCTGCAGTAATTCTGATAGTTTTACCTTTACAAGTGATTGTTTTTCTCTAACAGCTTTTAAGATTTGGTTTTTGTATTGAACTTCTGGAATTATGATGCTTAGTGGAAAGGCTCTTATCTCATCATGGCTATTTGGGGGTTCTATATTCCTCATGTATTTGTATATTAAATTCTTTCCCTATATTTGGAAAGTTTTCTGCTATTGCTTCTATAATCAGGTTTTTTTATGTCTTTTGTGCTGTCTTCTAATTTTTTACTAATTATAATGAATCTTAGATTAGTGTTCTTTCACCATCTAGCTGCTGTTAGATCAATTTTTATCTTCTTATGTTGCTTTTAAGGTATCTCTGAATAACTGATCTGACAGCAGCCTTGTCTTCTTTTTTTTCTTTTTGGTACCGGGATCAAACTCGGGACCTTGCTTGCGAGGCAGGCGGCGGAAGCACTGAGCTAAATCCCCACCCTGTCTTCTTTTAATACACACATTCTTCATATTGGTCTCTTCTGATGCTCACACTTTCGATAGAGGTTTTAATCGCTATCTCATCTACTTTAAAATATGTTAAAAAATTAGACCCTTTGGCTTGAACATAGCAAATTACATTTAGAATTTTTTCTTATTTATGGAAATATCCAAAAAGGAAACAAGAAGAATGAGGTACCTAAACAACAGCTCCTTGGCCAATCTGGGGAATAGTGAAATCTAACAGCCTAAAATGCACTTCTGTATTGGGAGTTAGGACTTCTAAAAATTCACAGCTTCCTAAGGTCAATGAGATCAGTGCCTCAAATTGTTATAATCAACTTTCAAATAACTTCAGAAATTAATCAAAAGCTTACAATAATCTGAGAAGTGTTTATGTGAGAGCAGTACTCTAAATAAGAGTAGTGAACTTTCTGGAATTTTAACTTGCCCTCTTCCCACACCCCTGTCCCCAGCTCCATAGTAGCTTTATAAACCATCAGCTTGGGAGTCAGCAAAACCCAGCAGCCTAGCTGCCAATGGAGGGGACAGAATGTGTCTGAGCTCCCCAAAATTTTCCCTCCCCAGACAACTGTCATTATTTCATCTTTCTGCAAGCTCTCCAGAAGTGTTATCCACAGAGACTCTCTTTATTTGACTTGATTCAAAGTTTACTCAGTGAGAAAACTCCTAACCCAAGGAAGTTTGTAAAAAATAATCAGTGATAATGTTTAACATCTGGACTGCTTGAAGTAGAACTACTAGCTAAAAAAAATAAGAGACTGGAAAAAAACTTTAAAGAAATATCTGTAGAAAATGGTTTCCATAAGAAAAAACTCCAATATATTCCTGGCATCTCAGGGAATCACATGTGTTCAGCTTAGGTATGTTCAGGAATATCTGAGGATGTCCTAACACCTAACATCTGGCTAATCCATGGGTCAGGGATGAAAATGTATTTCCAAACTAATCCAATTTTGTCACCCCCAAAAGCATAAAAATAATATACAAAGAGACAAAGGGAGACAAGAGCAGAGGAAGACAGGAAAAAGGCAGAAATAGAAGGATGAGATCCTTCATCAGGGCCAATGGACAAAAGGAATGTATTTTTCAGCTTCTATGTTGCTGGGACAGAATACCTGACATGCACAAATTAGAGAAAATGATTCATTTTGGCTTATGATTTCAGCGGTTTCAGTCCATGGTTGGCTGGCTTCAAGGAACATCATGATGAAAGCTCATGGTGGCAGAAGGCTCCTTAACTCATGACATCTAAGAAGCAGAGAGTAGGGAAAATGCCAGCAAGAAAGGGACCAGACACCAAATCTAGTTCCCAAGGTCACCCATGCATGATCTATCCAAGCACACCCCAAAGTGCTTTACTAATCTCCTAGACATCTCTCAAACCAATCAAGTTAACACTCAAGATTAAGCATCATAATTGCAGCTTTTGTCAACTTGACACCCAAACACATGTCCGTAAGCCATACTCAAACTCCAAAGAGAGACAATAACAAGGTCATAATTCTACCTAAAATGATTTAACTGTCCTGTATACAACTGAAAATTCACTAATTCCTTCCCTAAAGTCTCCACAGTCCCAGCATTGCTCAAAAGTTCAAGTCAAAAAGTTTCTTCTGAGACTCAAAACAAACTTGTACCTGTGAGCTGCTGTAAAAATAAAAAAGCAAATTATGTGTTCCCCAGACACAATGGGTACAGGGTAAACATCCCCATTCCAAAAGGGAGGCATGGAGACATAGGGAAAGGAATCTGACAAAAGCAAGACCAGAACCTAGCAAGGTAAACATTAAATCCTGTAGCCCCATGTCCAGCATCAGAGCAGGGTGTGGCCAGATGTGCCCGCTAAAGCACTGGGGCAGCCTCACTCCTGTAGCCTTTCTGGTTCCAGCCCACATGGCCTCTCTCTTGGGTCTGTTCTCCTTGTTGCCGGCAGCTTTCCTCAGCAGATGGTTCATATTCTTGTCATTTCCAACTTTCCAGTGTCTGCACTGCACTTTCAGCTTCATTCCCACAACTTCCTAATTTGCCCTCCCAGGGGCCATTAGCAGGGATTCTGGCATTGTCAAATGTTTCTTGGAGCCCCAGACCTTCTTCTGGATGTCTCTATTACCTCATAATTCTTGTATTCTACATATGTGCAAAAAAATAACATTATGTGAACAACCCCAGGGTCTGCCACCAGTGTGAGAAGTAGCTTGGCCCCTTTGAAATATGACTGCAGTGGCTTCTGAGTACCTGGATAGTTAAATGTGCATAAAAACTTCCCTAGGCAGCTTTGAGTAAGACACCCTGACACTGTTTTTTCAAAGCAAA
The DNA here is from genome assembly GCF_000247695.1 of Heterocephalus glaber. Next base: position 22,931,836 of record NW_004624763.1, on the reverse strand, counting down.
GTATTTCAAAAGAGTTTACAATGTTACATTCTTGAGCTTCTGATGAGTGGACTCTTACTGATGCCTGACAATCAGTAATCTTTCTTTGTGCTGGGATGCAAAGCACTTAGTTTCTTTTTAATGACATTAAACTCTTTGGCCATGCTTTTCTTGGCTGCAACTACTTAAGTGTTTCTTAACTGCAAGTGTTTCAAGTCTTTTGATTTTGCTTTTGCTCCAATTCTCACTATAAATCTGGATGAAAGCAGCCAGCAGTACTCATGCCACAACTTGAACACTGGGCTGCCATGAAATTTCCTCCACCTATCATTTAGTCCACTGCCTTTAAATTCAACATCCACACAAAATTTTAGGACATGGACAAAATATAGACAAATTTTTTGCTAGAATGTTACACACATGGCCTCTAGCCTAATTCTCAGTAGAGTTCTTGTTCCCATAGGAAATCGCTCAAGTTTGGTCTTTACTGTCTGCATTCCTATTAGCATTCTGGTACTCTGAGCTTCAAGCATAATAATTCATCAATCTCTGCTCAAAATGTTATAGCAATTCTCTAATCCATATCTCCAAGCCTCACCAAAACTTCTCCTGGAGGCCTGATTCAAAGTCTTTTAAACCTCATGGCCAGGCACAGCCATAGCACTGACCTCTCTTCCCTGGTACCAGTCTTTCTATCTTAATCAGCTTTTCCACAATTGGGAGAAAAATACCTGACATGCACAACTTAAAGAAGAAAATGGCTTATTTTGGCTCATAGTCTCAGAGATTTTATTCCACGGTTGACTGGCTGTAAGGCAGAAACCTGATGAAGTAAAGCTGCTCAACTCAAAGCATATGGGAAGCAGAAAGCAGAAAAGAGCCAAGAGAAAAGGGCCAGGGGCCAGATATAGTGTCCAAAGTTGTGCCCCCATGACCTGCTCAAGAACACCCAGAAATGTGTTTCACAAATCTCCTAGGCATTTCTCAAGCCAGTCAAATTAGCAGTCAAGATTATCCACCATAATAAATTATAAACAAATGATGAAGTAATAGTTTCTGTGAAATAAGAGCACTGAGAAGAAATGCAACTGTTTAGGGAGGAGGAGATAGTTAGACAAAAGGACAAGATGAAATGTGTGCTGGCAAAATTCAGGAACTTGGGCAAAAAAGTAAAAATATCAGAGAAATGATAGTGATAATAGAAAAGCAGGCAGAGTACATGACACAGACTATACACTGCAGAGAACGGACAAAAGTATAAAATGAGATGACAACAACAAAAAATTCTCTGGTCAGAGACCAGAGAATAGATGGACAAAGAGGAGCTGTAATTCCTAGTGAGGAAAAGAAAAACTTACTATTCACTCTCTTGAAATACAGGAACTTTAAATCTGCATAAAATCACATAATGTCCCAGGGAAAATTGGACCAAGAAAGATAACACAGAGTCAAAACTAACTATGTGTACTGAACTTCAAAGATTAAAAAAGGAAAACAAAACTTTGAGAGTTAATGATAATAATCACGTCTATAGGATGTTCCCCAACTTCTCCACACCAGAGTCAATGCTGAGCATGGAAAGTGACCTCTGTGAAGAAAGGCAAACAGAGAAAGCAGGAGCGAGGGTATAGCCAAGGATTTTATATCTGCCCAGACTGACATGCAAATATAATGGCAACACTCGGCTACAGTGAATGCGAGATTCCTTGAGAATGCTGTCTCCATGAGTCTGCTTGAGGATTCACAGAATGAGAGAACTTCAACCAGATAGATGAGAAATGAACAGTGAGTGCAAAAATATGTCTGGGGAGACTAAGTCTTCAACTGTAGATCTATCTAAAGTTCTGAAACGGGAGTGAGGACTAGGATGGCAGAACAGAACGTGAGTCACTTATTGCCAACACAGGAAAACAGTGGGAGTGGAAAGTGAAAAGAAGTCTCAGGGAAACTTCTCCCTACTTTAAGTAACTGTGGTGAGGGAGGGTGCCGTGCCTACAAATCAAGAAATAAGCCTCACAGATATTTTAAATCACAATTTAAATACGAAGAAAAATGATATAATTTAGTGAAGTCAGATATTGGAGGAGAGAAAAGGGAAGAAAGGGAATTATATGCCAGAAGAAATGAGTAGAAACTAGATAAATAAGTGAATCCATAATAGCAGGCTGTAACTAAGAATATTGCCCTAACATAAGGGCTAACTTCACTGAGAGAAAAAGTAGGCTGAGGGCGTAGCTCAGTTGCAGGGCATCGGCTTTGGTTCACCCACAGCACCAAAAATGAAAAGTGGAAAACGGAGAGAAGTAAGGAAAACAAAAAGTTCCTTAGACTAAATCTCATTAATATCAATGTTATGTTGCTCGTGTGAACCATACCTGAAATAAATGAGCCATAAAGACTGAAAATAAAAGAATGTATTGACAGACACCGTACTAGGCCAGTGGGAATGAGGAAGCAGGAACTGCCATCTTGCTATTTCACAAAGTGAACTCAAGCCCCAAAGAATTAAATTTAAAAGGACTATTTTACATTAAAATGTGTAATTTATAGGCTCTATGAATACCTAGGGAACAAATAAGAGTCTCAGTATTTACAGAATAAAAAAGATCACAGAGTCAAAAAGATAGATGTATTTTCTTGTATTATAAAAACTGTAGAAGAAACTTATAATGAGAGATGTTAGTCAATGCTCCATAATTTAGGATGATTGGAAGTAAAAAAGATTTAGAATATCTAAGCTGTGCAGTCTTGTGAACTCACATATGCAGACAAACACAACTACACTAAGGGAACAGTCTCTATTTCAGTGCCTCTGTGTCATATACCAGACCATAAGGGAAATCTAAATAAACTATAAATGTAAATAACAGGTGCAACATTCTAATGCAATAAAACTGAAAACTGTAACAAATGGAGAAAATTAGGAAAATGGAATAGAAAAAGCAATTTAAAAAGAAAAGAAAATAGAAAAATTCATTTTAACAATTCTTGTGTTAAGAGACAATCACAAAAGAAATTATAGAATACCTAGAAAATAATGAAAATATTACATTTTAGACCTATTCAGCATAGTTAAAACCCGTGTTTAATGAATTTTATACTTAGATGAAAATTCATGACACATCAATAAGCAAAAAGAAGAAAATAAATGAAATACATATTCAACACCAAGATGTGAGAATAATAATAATATACTTAATCATAGAGAAATTAATTTTAGAGGAAAAATGAATTACTTAGAAGAAAAAGGTATATACAAAATAATTTTTCAATTAAAAATGTTAAATAGATGTAAAAAAGCACATAAGAAATAGGAAATTATACAAGGAACAAAAAGCATATTAAGAAAATTCAAATTTATATAAATATATTTGAAATATTCTTCTAAATAAGTATAATTTATGAAACTGCCTAAGACAGAAAAATCTCTAAAATATCCTGTTACCATACACTTAGAAACTCTATCAGGGAGTTCCAGACAGAAAAACACTAGGTCTAGACATTTTCACAAGGAAATTGACCTCTAAGTAGTGGTAAAAAAGAAAAAATACTATGGTAAATGTGTAAATTAAGAAAAAAATTATTACAGCACAAGACACATTGCCATTTACCCCCCTCCAAACTCTGCCCCTCTCCTGGAGCACTTACCCCACCATTTTGGGCACTTTCTGAAGCAATTCTGGAAGTCCTCTTTCATGCGTCTCTAGTTGCACTATCGTGGCTGCCTTGATGTCTTAAATCAATTCGGAACATTCACCGTCCATGGTCATTTTGACTTTGGGAAGGGCCAGAAGTCACATGGTTGCAGATGCAGTGAACAAGGTGGATGAGGCTGCACTTTAATGTATTACAAGCCTGCTCGTCCATTGGATGGCACTTGGCAGCATTCACCATAGTTTTTATCACACCTCATAAAGATACTCATGAAAGCAGACTGTAAGAACTGCTTCAGAAAGTGTCAAGAACAATGGGATACGTCTATTTGAAGCCAGGAGGAGGACTTGAGGGGAACTATTCACTGCAATAATGTTTTTAAATTTAAACATTCAGAGTGTATTATGATCATGCCTCATGATCTTCATTGAATAAATAAACTAGTGTTCTAGAACATACAAACAAACAAAGTTTCCAGATCCATTTTATGAGTTAGGCATCTCCCTAATATCAGTCTTAAAAAGACTGCATACATAGGTGACTGTAAACTGTATTCTGAATGTTAATGCAAAATACTAACACACAGAACCCTAAGATGTATTTTCTTTTTCTTTTTTCGGGGGGTTACCGGGGATTGAACTTGGGACCTTGTGCTTTCGATGCAGGCAGCAGAACCACTGAGCTAAATCCCCGGCCCCTAGGATGTATTTTCTATGGGGAAGAGAACTGGGTGACGGTGGGCACCTGCTGTATTATTTTATACTATGTGATCTCCAAATCAAGAGACTGGATTACACATTCACAATTAAAAATGTTAAAATTCTGCCCCTCGAAAATGGGGGAATTAGAATTAGACTTGTGTTTTTGCAGGCATGAATATTCTTATGCATTCTCATAAAAAGCTTTCCATTAATCTATTGGCTGAACAAAATCAGTGAGGGGTTTGGCCTGTATGCGTGCAGGTGTTGGTTGGTTCAGTTGGCTTTGGTTGTCTTTTGTTCTTGCTCCTGAACTGTGGCCCTCAATTTGCATATGAGAGATGAAATGCAGAGGAAAGAATGGCGCAAGCAGCAGGGACCCTCCTCAGGCCTACTTTCCACTATGCACTTCAAGGGCCCCTCCAAGCGTCAAGCTCCGGCTTTCTCCTTTGGAAAAATGTGCTGCTGTCACTACTTTCTCTAAGTGAGAATAATAGCTGTTTTTCTCCAGACCTTTGAATGTGATGGAATTGAGTGGGAGCTGTAAGATGGCTGGCAGAGTGCTCCCGCCAACTGGGGTCCTTCAGCTGCTGCGGGTAGGGATGGGGCACCTCTTGCACAGAGTCCTCAGCTCGGGGAGATGCATTCAGCATGGGTGGATCTGACACCTCCTCGGGGGCAGGTGCTTTCAAGGCCCAGAGTACACAGCCATGAGCAAGACAGACACATACGGGTGGAAGGCAGTTTTTCCATGGAAGTGGCAGGAAGCAAGCTGCCATCTGACTTTCTCCCAGGTGAGATCTCAGCAGGGAGGAGCCACCAGATCCCCACCACCTCCACCAGCCTCTGGGAGCTCGAGCTACAGACACAAGCTCAGGCCTCGGTGGCTCTGTGGCCAATCTTCACACCCTGTGTGTCACTTGTCACTTACCTTCTGGAGTGGCCAATGCTCTTCCTCTGCTTGTCCTGAAAACCAGCAGCCCACAGGAGGTCTGGGCTCTGTGCCATAAAGCGAGCCTCACTTCAAAGTATAACAAAGGAAAGCAAGGGCAAGCCTGCTTTCTGGATGTCAAATACGTGTGCCACTGCATAGATGCCTTGAAAAGAAAGCAGTGACTGGCAAACACACCAGGGCTTCCTTGGGTTAATGATTGCTGAGATGCTGAGTACCTGTCATCCAGAAGAGCATCATGAATCCATAGCTTTTCCAGCATGTTCCACTTCTACATTTAAATTACCTGTACACTTAAGCAGAGACAATAAAATGTGCCTTACTCAATAATTACTTCTTACCTTAGCACAGTGGTGCACACTGCCAACTACTCTAAAGGCCAGGGCACAAGGATCTCAAGTTTGAGTCCAGGCAACTTAGCAAGACCCTGTCTCAAAATTCAAGGAGAACAAAAAGCAGGGGCTGCAGTTCAGTGTGAAGACCCTGGGCTCAATCCTCAGTTCTGAAAATATTTTTTCATGGGAGTCCTTGACATTTATTTGTTTAGGAAGTTTTATTTCCCTACTGATGTAGGTCAGTAGTAAACAAAGTACCCAGTGCGTAAAAAGTGTGTGTCTTCAGCCCGTGCAGCAAGGAGGTGCTGCTGAAGCATAATATTGCTGTTGTCTCTGGCTATTATGCATGGAACCTGTTCTACGCCTTGGAGCGTCCTCCAGAAGGAGGTACCTGGATTCTCAAGGAACATCTACAGACCACAGTCATAATGACTATGACTTGAAACTTCTCCCTGCCCCGACTCAGAATCCAGCAACCCCGCACTCCACACTTGTCCAAGAGAGCGTTCATTTTCTGTAAACAGAAGGTTCCGGCATAGAAACGACCAGCCATGCCTTTGCGGAAGGCCACACTGCCCGCCCTTTCTCCCTGAGTGCACTACCCCAGCGAGTCCTCTGTGACTAGTTCCCAAGATGCTTCTCCGGTCAGGCTCCCTGCCGGAAAGGCTCCCCAAGGACACGCCGAGCATTTGGGATAGCATTTCCATGGGGCCATGCTTTCTCCTTCCTGTTCATTTCACATCATCTAGCTGAGTAACAAGATTAAAATGGCTTAATCAAAAGTCGCAGCCCACACTTAAAATCAACGACATCATAAAGCCCAATCTGAAGGTTAGGAAAGAACATGAAGCATGGTCCACAGCAAGCAAGGGTACTTTGAATCTGGTGCAAATGGGGGTGAAAGAGAAGATGGGCAACATCTTGGGTCAAACAAGGCACATTCGTTTCAGGAATTACGAGGTCCTGCTAACATACTGATTAGCCATTGCAATACCTGGAGGCTCGAGTCAGATGTCTGCAGATTATATATATATATATATTTATTTTTTGGTACCAGGGATCGAATTCAGGTCCTTGCGCTCGCGGGGCAGGCGACGGAACCACTGAGCTAAATCCCCGGCCCTGCAAATTATATTTTAAGAAGCTAAATTGAATTTGTTTAGTCCAATGAGAGTGGTTCCTCTGTGGGGGACATAGGAATGTCATCAGTCAAAAGGTTAAGCAGCAGTGACTCACCAATGGCAGGAGGGTTGAGCTTTTCCTGCAGCAGCATTGAGGTTCATTCGGAGCCTGCAGAATGTTATTTTGCTAAATTAACGAGACCATTCTGGTGTTGCCTGCAGTGGAAATTAGACCCTAGGAGCAAAAGGTATTTACGTACTGTTTACTAATGTCAAGAATAGATAGAGGAGAAAGATAAGATCAAACCGATTTATGTTTCTTTGTGTTACAGTGGTTTATACTTTAATGCTCTCTTGTACCAACATAAGAGTGGCTGTACAAACCATGGTGTGCATTAAATAGTAACAAGAGTATTTTAATGAAAATAATGTAATCAGCTGAAAATTCCACACACTTAGCAGCAGTCTACATAAACCTCACTTTGAAAGGTAGCAATCCAAGTAGTCTTCACAATAATCATGAACACTTGTCTTGGGCATAAATAGATTTAAAATAGGATATATAAATTTTTAGACTAATCTCTTTCATTTTCCTAACAACACAAAAGTGTCTCATGGAGAAATCAGAAACTGTTCTTTATGAGGCACCCAGCCTAAACTCCTTGACATTAGAAGAAATGTGGAAGTGGCTATTTACATTGAAAACCATTTTTGTAGACTTGATGCTAGGATCTGCTGGCCAGCAATTGTTAATTTATCACTAAGAAATTAAACTTCTACCTTTTCTCTCGTAGCATTACACAGTTTTTGAATTGAAGAATAAGTAGGTGGATTTTTTATTTCAATCTGAGGACTTTTGACAGACACGAATCTGAACCAACTCACTTAAGTGGCATCACTTAATACGTCAGTGAAAGTCTGCAACACAGGTTAACAGTGCTTTTTGAAACTGGGTGGACTCCGAGCATCAGCATACCCCATCTCGGCGCGTGGCCTTGTGGATCTGGCCGGGAGCATCCTTAGCCCCATCACAGGATGGCGCTTGAACCTGGTGTGGTCGTCTTAGGGCAGGGAGGCAGCCCAGGGCAGCAGGGCACCGCCCAGGGCACACAGCTCGGTCCGTGTTTGCAAAGTGTGCATTGCCCCGCTGGGTTGCTTCCAGTGCCGTGCTGTCCAAGTATTTTCAGTCACACAAATCATGAAACACATTTCCATCGTACCATTGTAATCTTTACAAAATACATGCTGAAGCTTGTCTCAGGGAGAATCTGTAGATTGTTAAACAACAGATTCATCATATTACGTTGAAATATTTAATAAATTTTGATATTTAAAAAGAATAATCAGCTTCTAAAAGCACCAACATAGCATTGTCCTCTCTGTCAGCTGGTTAATATTTCCAAGCAGGCTTATGCTTCTAACTGCTCTATTTCCTTAACTGAAAGTAGGGTTCAGAAAGAAGGGGAATGATGAAACCATGCACCCCTGCACTTACGTCAGGAGTGTGAGCCGAAGGGCCTGAGGAGAGACAGTTTGGAGAAGACAAATGGTTAAAGCCTTGAGCAGCAACATCAAGGGATTTTCAAAGCTCATGTTTGGAGAAATGTTTACGGATTTGGGGAATATCGACAATACAAGACTGAATGCGAGATGAACAGGAATTCCAGGTTCTAATGACGAAAGGTAAGATATCAATAATCATGATCACTGGGTTCTGGGTCGAAGACTGGTCCTTCTTTTCTCATTCACCTGGTTCCCAATACTGTGTAGTGCTTAAGGGTACATAAGTTTAGAATTGTGTCATAGTTCTACGCATCTTTTCCTCCTCTGCTTGTGAAATGGGAAAACGTCCTCTGTCTTCCACAGTTCCTGTAAGCTGTGTTCAGTGAGCTGCAGGCGGAAAAGCTTAGGACTGGGCCTTGAGTTTAGTACATGAACAGCAAAGGTGACCTGCTCTTATTATGTATTTTATTAAAAGACATTATGAGCTCTGTAAAATAAATTTAACATTTTAAAGTATATTTTTAAACATAGGTGATATCTAAAAAACAAATTATACCACTTCAAAAAACTTGCATATATTTAAAATTATAGAACCTAGGCCAATTTTATAAATCTTCTATGTAAATGCTTATACTGTTATGGAAACAGTTGTGTTTCTATACATATATGTTTCTTGTTTCTGGAGGTATTATAAAGTTAAATTACGAAGTTTTTCAATTTTTCATTATGGTATAAAAACACTGTCTCTGTAAAAAATAAAAAGTAGTTATAGTCTCTTGTACATTTACAAATTCTTTCACATTTCTAAAACTTTATAAAGTAAACATGAAAAAATCATCTGTATCCTATACAAATAATTCATGAAGCTCACTGTCAGGTATTTATAGACTCTGAATACTTCACACAGGGCAGTAAAATAAAATATATGTTCCAGTAATCTAGCTGGACTAGAATTTCATTTTTTTTCTTGGAGTTGATAATTTGAGGAGAGAAATTGAAGATGCTGAACTGTGGCTTTCAGACTCGGAAGCAGAACACTGCGAAAGTTCATCAGTTTCCAGTCGATTCTGCTCTTGGTGCCCAGGGGAGGTGGCTCTGCATGGCTGAGGGGTAGGAGGTGCCATTCAAGTTCTTTCTTCTCTGCTTCATTTTCTAAACTCTTCTTCTTTGATGACGTTAAAACAGAGCCTCTCAAATCAGAACAAGGAGAAATCTTCCACCTGTCATCTTCCTTCTACCCATTTATTCATTCCTTCCCTAAATATTAGTTGAATCCCTTTAACGCAGCACACACTTTGCTAATGCGATGCTTTCTTAAAACACAAAAGTCAACAGGGAAGACAGAGCCTCCACTCCAGAGGTCCTTGGTCCACTGGAAGAACCATGTGGTGAGCCAATGGGTGAAGTCCAAGGTGAACATGATGGAATTTAGCAGGATGTGCTATAAAAAACAAAACAGGATAAGGAGTGAGCAGTGCTGGGAGGGGCTGAGACAGAAGATGCATCCCCAGGTCTGTCGGGCATCAGGAGGTTGCGTGAAGCTGTGGTCTGAGGAGGGGCAGAGCCGCTGGAGGAGCCAGAAAGGGCTCGGGACAGAAGGGGCTGCAGGACTCAGAGAAGGTCATGACCCACTGTGAAGTGTACCAGGAGCGCTGAGCCGACAGCTCACAAGACGATCACCGTCCAGAGCAAGGGACTGGAGTGATCCACATCGCTATGGATGAACTGGGAGCACAGGAATGGGCAAAGCCAACCATACTGTGCTGCTCCATGATGGGTCCATCGAGCCTCCACGGACACGGAGCATCAGTGTGCACTGCTGTGTTCATGTGCGTGTACACAACGCCTTACAGCGTAGATGATGATGAGCCACACCAGCCCCAGGATTTTGCTTACTTCTGTGAAAAGGTAAATGAGGGCAGTAATGGAGAATAAGTTTTCATCTAAAATGTTTGCTTTTTAAGAGAAATTTGAAGTAAAATAATAAAATCAAGGAATGGCTACATGAGTGTCTAACTTTTTACAATTTTCTATGTATTCAGAAAATTCAAAGGTTAGAATGCCTAATCAAACAGAGTATAACTGTAGGAACCTCATGTCAAAACTAAACTCAGGGCCGGGGATTTAGCTCAGTGGTTCCACCACCTGCCTCGAAAGAGTAAGGTCCCAAGTACAAAACAAAAAAAGCTAAATTCAAATGCAGAGGATGTGATCCATGTTTTTAAAACTAGAAAGGAACAGCCTCAAACGTCATTAGACCTTATCTCTGTGTGGTTCCTTCTGGGTGATCTTTGCTTTACTCATTGCCACATGGTCGAAGGATGCAGGAAGAGGGGCCGACCAGAGGGCAATTTGTCGCAGGTACGTGTTGGGGACAAGCAACTGCCAAGATGCAGCCCTTCGTTCTTTCTGCTATCAGGACACAGCCTTGCAGCTGACCCTCCCTGTGGCCCACAGTCTTGTCTATGAGGTGTTTGTGCCCTTGTTTGTCCAGAAGCATGACTGAGGCATAACTGATGTGAAACACACAGCACATATTGAAAATAAATACCCAGATAACACTTGACTTGAATCATCACAGTCACATCTGACCACACATCATCCCTCTGTCCCTTTGCAATGCTTCCTGCCTGCCCTCTCCCCTGGACACCACTGATCACATTTAGACATGATAAGCGGAATCTGACCAGGATTTGCACTTTCTAATCTTGTGTTTTTACCCATGATGACTATCCTGAGACTGCGGCATGAATTCATCACTCATTCCTTTTTTATGAACACTATTCCACTGTACACATACACCATAGATTTCTACTCATTTAGCTGTGGGTGGACATTAGGATTGCTCTTCGTTCGTTCTTCATGTGCACGCCTTTGTATGGACATATTCTTTCTTTTCTGTGGGGTAAGTACATCTATTTTTAAATCTCCAAAGTGAAGAATCTTCTGTTGCCCTTGAGGTTGTTCTGTAATATGAGTTCCCATGGTGGAAATGGTTTCTATTAAATTAGACCTAAGTTTCCACATCTTCAAACTGACTTATTTAATTAGATTAACTGTCTCACCATTCCTGTTATACTTGGCTGTCTTTATCCCTTTAGTCACTGCTTTGCTGAGTGAGCATCGTGCTCAGGGTTCCTGATGTTTTGGTGGAGTCAGTCTTTTGAATCTCATGGTCATTCTGATTCTCTGCCTTTCAGCTTATTCTAGGTCTAGCTGAGTGTGATTGGCGAAGTCCATGAACACGAACACCGAGCGAGGAGGGCAGTTTCTAGTGCTCCGTCATGTGTGCATCTTGTGTTTAACCCCACCCAGTTCTGCTCAGCTCAGTCCACATGTCTGGCTGGTGCTGAGGCACTGGATGAACAAGGCAGATGGGGAGTGGCTGAAGACAGAGCTCTGACATCCAAAAGTCTGGGCTTGAACCCTGGCTCGGGCAGTTCCAGGCTCTGCGGTCCTGGCCAGGCAGCTTTCCTTGTCTAAGCTTGGTGTTTTCATTTGTAAAGGGAGACAGGGACATCGCTTGCTTCGCCCCAGTCATGAGGAGTGGACAAAGTGATGCAAGTGGGCGTTCAGTGCTCCCCCCTGTCCCACAAGCCCCTCCCAGCCTCAAGCCATGTGTGCCTCGGTGTCCCCCTGCTGGGCTGGCTCACGTCCTGCAGGGCAGGGAGGCCCTCCCTCGGCCCTGGGGACACCGAGCTGGTCTGAGGCCGCTGACACACTCACAGTCGCATCTTTTCCTGCTTCCGCTGGTGTCGCCACATTTCCCTCCACTTGTCCTAATCATTGATTCATTGGCTTAGTAAAGAAGGAACTTCAAGCAGAGGGGAAACGTCGCTGAAACCCAGCACCTTTCTTGATAAATATTAATGTATTTACAGAGCTAGAGTTGTCAGAGTTTCAGGAGGCCCTGCACAAACCCCTCTTCCCCACCAAATGTGGACCACATTAGAGCTGCTTGCAGGAGGCAGAGGGCTGCAGCTCAAAGCATTGCTTGCTTGCTGAATCGATAAAGCTGATCGGAGGACACCTTCACCTGGCCTGCCCATCCTGGAGCCTATGACCAACTGGCCCTCCCTGGCCAGCACCAGTGAGATGAGCAGCCCACCCCGCCCTACAGGGCCCGGCCTCTGTGCACGTGCGAGAGCACCCATAGAGATTCCACTTCTACTTCAGAGGAATCGCCAGTCTAGGTGGGAGCCCTCAGGTGGACAGGGTCCTGCTCCTCCCCACCCCAACCTGCGGCTCCTGGGGTGCCTGCCTCCATCCGGTCCCCTCTGCATGTGGAAACCGCACTTCAGACTCAGGGACTCTTTGGAAAAGGACTTGAGATGATATGAATGTTCAAAGCCTGCGGCCCCAGCGTGGACGCTTCCATGTGCTTGCTGCGCTGGAGAGCAGCATGTGCTTCTTAGGAGGATGTTGTGGAGCCGTCTGACTCCAGGCGTGTCTTACCCTAGTTCCGGCACACGGTCCTCCGAGGAAGGTTAAGTCCTCAAGAGTGCTCTGTCAGGAATCAGAAGAGAAACAGTGTGTGCCTGAGGGTTACTTAGAATGACTTCAAGAGTGTGCTAATAGCTATGGTGCCAGGATAAACATGTGGGTTATCCCACCCCTGGAAGATCAAATGAGAATGATGTTATTGTATGTTGATTTACTATATGTTGATTTGTATGGCAGTGGAGAGAGTGGAGAACTAAATTCCAATCCGGGTATTACAATGGCAGTCCTTATGACGGGCCATGTAGGCAGAGAAACTTCACCGTTTTTAACTGACAGCACGTTTTCAGTTTCCTTTGTTTTCTTTAATTGCTCTGGAAGAGTAATTGAACTGATTGAGAGCTAACTCATCTTTTTGCTAATCTGAATCTTGTCCAATAAACAAACGTGATTTTCATGTTGAGGATAGCCACCTTTAAAGGTTAAAATGGTGCCAACTTTTTCCTTCTTGGTTTTCCCTCACACACACAGATCCCCCAGACACAGGGAGCCCCTTGCTGGGAGGGGACGTGGCTTTCCCTCACCCGCCTCCACCCCAGCACCCTTGCATGTCCGCAGCTTGTCACCCCCTGGTCCTGCTCCAACGTCCGGCCGCTCAGGGCAGCTCTGTACTATGTCTCCTCCTGTCACGTTATGCTTTTTCTAAGGCAGACAAATCACAACTTGATATATGGCATTAGTCCATTCATCAATTAAATAAGTGTCATCCGAGGTGCTCCAGTAGGTTCTAATTGCTCATTTATAAACATTTCAGAGGACAGGCATTAAGTAGGAAAAAAATCTGATCTTCATGATTCAAAAGCAAACAAATCTCAGGTTTTCCCCAGCAAGAGAAATATGATCTGTTTTAATGTTTTCTGTACTCACTAATTGTTTTAACTGTAAGAAAACATTGATTTGGAGAATTCGGAGTCACTTATGTCATGGGTATTTCCCAAGGACATTAAGCTGGGATGTAGCTGGGACACAAAGCCTCAGGAGTCAGTGCTTCTGTGGTATAGCCCGTTTTCCTCAGGGTCTTATTTTCTCCTCGCTACCAGATGATCCACTTCATCGTGGTTCCCAGCTTGTGCCCCGAAAGGCCGTGCCGCAGTCTTACCAGCTTCTGTGGCCACGGGGCCTTCATGGAGACCCCTGCACGGCTTGGGGCTCCCTCTCGCTCTTGCCTGACATGGAGGGCTGTGGCCACAGGAGCCTGCTCAGCTTCCATTCCCAGGGCCATGAAGGCTTCTTCTCTCCCAGCAGCCCAGGAATGAGGAAGTCCTGGAGCAGTTTATTTGCCCAGCTCCGCTGAGCCTGAGCAGAAGCAGAGCTTTCCGCAAGTCCAGGCGACTTTGGATATAAGGCTGCTGTCTCCGAGGCACAGTATTTGCTACAGCCAAGAGAAAACAAATTCCCTAAGAGAGATGTCATTGGCTGTCTAACGAAGAGTCCTATCTTCCTAATGTTCTTGAGTAACAGGAAAAGCATATCTACTACATTTTGCTAGTAGTAAGGATTGTTTGAGGACTGGAAGTGCTGTTCCCTACTTACAGAAGGAACTCTAATAGTAGCTCAAATATCACCATGCTATTTATGACCCACAGAATTCTGGAGAAGTAGAGAGTTGGGAGTCACAATGTAACATATGAGTCGTTCTTAGGCATATTCACTGAATTGCAAAGAAATACTCTCTGGAGGTGGGTAATTGAGAATCTTGGACTGGAATATACTCTGGATTCAGTGGAAACAAGTTAAGTCCAGATACTACATGTTCGAGTTACAGCTATGAAATATTTAGATTGTTTCATGACATAATCATAGTTGTTATCCTAGCTGATCCTATTAAATGTATTTATCTTAACATCATTCATTTCTTCCAATCCTATTTGTCTTCTTAGTTTGAACTTTAGTAGCACTATTCCTCATTAACTTTTAAAAAATATGAGTACTTCAACCATCTGTTAACGGCATTCCTCACCAAGCTTGCTAGTGCTATGACTACTAAACAAATAGTTTTCAATTCTCCCGATGCACTCTGCCTAATACCACAGGTGTAGCACCACTTACCTCTCTCAATGTCTTTGCAGAGTATTATAATGCTTAGTTTGAGGAGGTGGACGGGCAGCTCAGAGAAGTGAAGCGCCTGTGGTCACACTGCTACAGAGAGGTGAGAGGGAGCCTCAGGCCCAGGTAACCTGAGTGATGCACATTCCGAGCCCTGGAAACATTAGATGGAGCCTGCATCCCAGCATACACAATTTTGTGTGAAAAACAAATAGATTTAATTCAGTGTATCTATCAATATGTCCATATGTGAGTGGTAACATCCACTTCACTTTGGCCCCAGGATATGCTTAATTAGTCTGTGAATCATCACTATGTTTGCCATTCAGAAAATTAAAACAACGTCTTCGCAATTTTTTCGTATGAGTAAATTTAAACATCAGTTGCATACCCCCCAAATCAAGATTTTATAGTCTAAAAATATTAATTTTCAACTCAATTTTTATTCATTATGTCCTGCTACTAATAATAGGTAAATGAAGCATAGTACTGAGCTACACAGAAAGTTAGAAAGTTGGTCTTGGAAGATTTCCTTTGCGTCTTCTCCCTGTGTGCTGTCCCTTCACATTCCTTTGGTCATCTTATCTAAATATTCCTAATTGCTCATATTTAAAAGAATTAACATATGTCAACAGCTCCCCTCAGTGAGTCCCCCTCTTAACTCTTAGCCTCTGTGCCTCATAGGGATCTATAAATACTTGGTACAAGTTCCCGAAGCACAATTTAAACATTATGTATTAAATTCTTCTAGTGAAGTTGTAAGTAGACCAGAGTATATCTCTTAGAAAAACATAAATATTTGTTTAAATGTGCTTATTTATTTATAGTACATTTGCGGAAGTAGTTTAAGTAAACATTCTTACACAAAAATTGAGAGACATTTACCAATTTAAGTTATTTCATTCTGCCACTTTGCCTTCAATCAGTGTAGATGCTATACAACTTTAGGTTATTCAATATGCAATAAGTATACCTAAAAGTATAAATCTGCTTCTGAGACTTCTGAGAATATGACAGATGTTATTTTATTAGAATTTATTTCAAACTCCAGAGTGCTTGTATTTGGTGTAAAGACCAAACATTTCTCTGTTGTATGTATATATATAGCATTTTTGATCTGCACGTACCATGTTTTTTTTCCTCAGCTAAAACCAGAAAAGGAAAAGCCAAAAGTACCGTGAGAACAGTGGTTTTCTTGTGGTATTTCCAGCTCGTTGGAAGTAGAGTGTACTGGAAATCACAGGAGACAGCCCTTTCCCAGGGGGCTCCAAGTCCAGCCGCACTAATCCAGGGGGTTTGGTTTATTTAAAGCAATCCTTTTAGGCTCATCTATCACTGGGCTCAAGACCCTGAGCAAAAACCCTGGCCGTCCAAGCAATTACCCACGCCTCCTGGCATTCTCCCCGGCTCTGTGCAGTTGTTGTCCAAATGCACAAACATTTTCCTTTCAGCAAATGTGTAATGGGTTTTTATAACTCTGAAAGATGGGTCTCCAAGTATAGGCTCTGTTTCCACGTTCTGTGTGGTGGTCTGGACCATTTCCTGATGGCACAATGGAAAACGACCTCCCCGTCCAACCGTCAGCATTTCAATCCCTCCTCTTTAATCTAATTATGGGACCTGACATCATCTGGCCAGCCCTGCGTGTGGCACGCAGAACAATGTGAAACTCCAGGATTGTGAGCCGTACCTGCAGGGTTTCTCCATCACCGAGTTTTCTTTCAATTTTTTAAAAAGAAGTTTTTACTTTGGCCAAAGAGAAGCAATTGAAGGCCAAAAACATGTAGATGGAAAGAAGGAAATTAATTTGTTTCAGCAAACATTTCCCACGCACCTACTCTGTGGCAGGTTCTAAGGATTCTAAGGTGAATAAGAGCAAAGCAGCGGATGCTTGGGAATGCTTGTCTGTTTTCCCCAAGGTCTCCTGAGCTCCAAATACATCATCCTATAGAAGGCTGATGACAGCCCGCCACACACCCTGAGCTTGTTCTCCAACGCTGTTGAACCTGCTTAAAGCAACACAAGAATAAAATGGCCCCACCAGAACCCAAACTCGTGCTGTGTGTCTTTAGCAACAATACTTTTGATCATGTCCTCTCTGGCTTGCATTCTAAGGCGGGAGATACTGTGCAGACTAATAGCACAATATCCTATGTTAACTGTTATTAAAGTGCAGTTGAGGTACGGGTGGGGCCGTAGGAGTGCAAGTGCGGAGTGAGGACTTCGAAGAAGAGAGGGTGTGGGGTGTGGACAGAAGGCGGGGACAGACGTCACCACGCAGAGCAGCCTGGCTGGGGAGACGAGCGGACCGACCGCCTTCCAGGAGAGACGGGTGTGCAGAGGAGGCAGGGAAGAGCAGGGGCTCTCTGGAAGCCACGCGAGGGGGCCTTCGGAGGCGGCGATCGCTGCGGAGCGCGAGGCGGAAGATTGCACGGCCACGCGCAGGCCGGTGCCCCGGAGCCCGCAGAGCTCCTGTGCAGGTGGCACCGGTCCGCAGGTCAGCGGTCCCGAGGGTCCAGTCCGCAAACTCAGGGACAGGGAGAGAAGCAGTCCAGGGTTCTGGCTCAGTCTGAAGTCCTCAAGGGGAAAAAGATCTGGGAGCTTCTGCTTCTCTTTAATTTTATGCAAGTTTGCCTTCAACTACACGGTCCAGGTGTGTTTATTTTAAGGCCACACAAATTGTTGTTTTAAATTATTTACCTCAAGAAAATCCACGCTGCAGGCTGCCTCTCTTGCTCGGTTGGATTTGTGACCGAACCTTCTGTCCCACCCGCGGTCTGAGGGGCTGGGCTGCGGTCAGAGGCAGCAAGGGGTGGGACCCCGAGTCCCTCCGGGGCCAGTCGCGGTGGAGGCGCGGGGAGAAGCGGACAGAAGCTTGGGCCAGAGCTGACGAGGGCCACACCGAGGCAGTGACAGCGGCCACGAGAGAGGAGACACGAGTTTGGCAACGCGTGCTCTGGCGGCCACTGTGGCCAGTCCTCAGGTTCCCGGAAGCATAACGGAAAAAGCCGGGGGCTCGTGCCGTGGGCCTCCGGGCAGCCTGCTCAGCGGAGAGGACTCCTCTCCGGGGCACCTCCAGCTTCCCGGCCAGCATGAGGGTCAGGGCAGGCCCCGTCCACAGGGCGACAGTTAGGACATTTTCACCTTCAACAAGTCTCATTATGTTTATCCCGTTACATAGTTTTTGAAAGTCTTTCCTCTTGGAATTTGAAAATAATGCCTTTGTACTAGAAAATTCAAGCATGACTGTTACTCAGAACCCAGATAGTCCTCCGTGTTGGTGAGGGTGTAGACAATTTGAGAATCCTGCATGTTGCTGCTGGGATGGAGAGAGGTCCAGCTGCGATGCAGAACACTGTGCCCTTGCAGTTCCCCACAGCTTGGGAATGGCAAGATCCAGCGATCTCTGAGCTCCACTCTGGGGGCTGCAACCAAGCAGGCTGAAAGCAGGAGCTTGGAGGGACCCTCCTGCCTTCGTGTCTTAGCAGCATTATTGGAAGTAGCCAAAAGGTGAAAGCAAACTCAGTATCCACCAACAGGTGAGTGGATGAACAGGCTGTGGTACTATATCCAGTGGAAGACTACTCAGCCTTAAAAACGATTAAGATTGAAAAGAAAGCTTTAAAAGGTTTTACTTTGAAAAATCTTTAAAGCAAGTAGTTGATTTCATTTGTAAAATGTACTCATGTGATATCGGGATAAAACAAATCATTTATTAAACAAATCATTTATTAAATGATCAGTTGCATGCCCAGGTAACTACTGAAGCTCTCACATTCATCAGTCCATTTCCTGTTTAGACGAGGAGGACATTTCCTGCTTCCAGTCATTTCCTGTTTATTCGGACCTGTATGGATGCAGAAGTGCAGGAGAACACAGCAGCTGCAAGGGAGGCATCCCGGTTCAGTCCCCACCCACTTCCTACTTGTGTGGACTTGAGGAAGTTTCTCAATCTTTATTAGCATTGTCTTTTTTGTATTCAAAACAGGAATAACAGTCACTTGTTGACTCCCTTTGATCCACACGATGGCTCTGTGGTGTGAGGGTGAAGTTTCAAACCTGGGGGATTGGTGGACCACACTGCCAGGGCTCCGAGTGGTCAGGAGCATCATCACGGGTCTGTCTTGTCCCTCCCCCCTCCTCTGTGACACTGTCCCCTCTCTGCTTCCTTCTGACATGGGCTGAGCCACTTTGCTCCTCCACCTGCTCCACCACGCTGTCTCTGCCTTGGAGCCGGCTGATCACAGACTGAGGTGAAGACCAAACGAAACCTGTCCTCCTGTAAGCTGCGAGCGCCCGGGGTGTTGTGTGCAGCAGTGGTAGAGTGACTAAGACGGGCTCCATGATTAGAGATATTTCTCCCCTACCTAGAAAAAGAAAATCTTAAAGGTCACAAAAGTTTCAAGTGAAAAACTTGGGACTTCAGTTAAAAGCATCTGAATTTTAAATTCAACCTTTTTCTGATTTATCTTGTTGCTTTTGGAAACAGATTCCATAGGCTGAGTCTGTGGTATCTAATAACTTTGTTAAACTGTGAATGCCATCTTTTTATTAGCAAAGTGTTTATCTTAAGCATAAAAAGAATCCCTCTGACACTTCAAAGGCCATCTACACAACTAAAATATCTCTGCATTACAAAGTACGAGCAGGAGAGGTGAAAAAGACTGTAAGATAATATATAATGTCGCAGGTGCTCGATTTATTCCTCTATAAAACTGAGCAGGGGCGGGGAGTCTTATGCTCAAAGTGGTGTCAAACATAATTATAACACTGGCCCCAAGGCAGACGCCCCTCAGACTCCTTTCCTCCTGGCAGTGCTCTTGGCACCTTGCTATTGTCACAAAGAGCTGCTGTGGGAGAGAGACTTTTCTTACAGCAGCCAGGTTGTGCTGAAATTCCCAGGGGGAAGGGCACACAAAGCTTTCTCGGGCCCTGAGAAGTAACTGGAACTTCTTACTGAAGGTAAGTTGGCTCTCTCCACCTTTCCTGCCTGGGTTTGTCACATTAACCTTTTGGTGAAAATTAAATCTCTCAGAGGAATCACACCTGACAAATAGTTTTATATGCTTCAATCACTATTAATCATTGCACTGCAATTACATAAAAAGTGTACTCACCTTCATTGCCCAGCAGTAGCCATCCTTCTCGAAAACATTTTCCACGTTTCCAACTTATTTGAGAAAACTTAATCATCAAGTTTAAAGTATACTGAAACCAAAAATTTAAGTCAAAGTCAATATAGTCCTAAATCCTCTTTGGAAGCTGTAGCATAGCATTGGAAAAGTTTCCATTTATTATGCAGATTTCTAAAAACCTTAATAAATTTCAAATCCCAAAGAAACCAATTTGCAGGCAATATTGGCTAAACCAGGATCTAAGTGCTACTTAAAGTGTATATATTAAACTACAACACTGTAATGTTTATTTACCTGACAAATTTATGCAGCTATGTTATTTATTTACTATAGTGGACTGTGATTTTTCCAATTTTGTTTTGTCATGCTTCCAAATTTACATTTGTTCTTTTCATGGCACCAGCAGCTCTGTCCATGGAAGGCCCCCACGACGTGTAGTCTGTGAGTGGCAGCAGGGATGAGGGGTATGGAGCCCAGCACCTCAGGCCAGCTACTCTCCGAAGGCAGTGAGCCCACCAACGAGGCAAGCGGCATCAGTGAGGATCTCGCTGGGGCGTCAGTAGGAGAAAGGAGACCTCTGACCTCTGCACTGGGCTCCGGACAGTGAGATTGACCTGGAGCCCTCAGGAGCCGTGTCCCCGCTGGGCCAGTCATTGAGGGAGGCCTGGGCCACGCTGGAGTGGACATGAACTTTTAGACTTTGACAGTAACACTTACCAATCAGGAAGTCTTTCAAAGGTCTTAGATCATAAACATCCTACACATTGGCAAATGCAGTACAGTGCCCTGAATGTTAGGTTAGGTCAAAACAAGGCACTGAAGGGGAAATCAGAAATGATTTGGAAGGATCAGGAAAATTCAGGAGGAGAGGTGCTTACTAGCTGAGCCCTAAACCAAGAGAATGCAGTCGTGCGTGTTGGGAAGAGGAGGAGGACGGTGGAGGAAGGAGAGAGTGCAAATGGTCCTGACCAACAGAGTCGCCTGTGCGACCTCAGAGACCAGAGGCAGAGCATGCGGGCGACATCGCGGAAGGGGCCACAGGTCTAAGTGGAAGTGTTCCGCATCCCGAGAAACCGCACTGGTCTCGTAATCAGGAGCCTGATCACGGAGGGCCTTGCAGGCCGCCTACACTTTTCAACAGATCTCATAGCTACGTGGGGAACTAGGAAGCTGAAGACAGTGAATGTCCTCAGGGAGAGATGGTGGCTCGGTGCTGTCAGGCCATGGCCACGTGGATGGAGGAGTGGAGCTGGCCGAGACTTGGTGCAGGAGCAGGGAGCTCGCTGAGGTCCCGAGGGGGCAGGAGGGAGCCCAGACGTGGCCGTCCACGTTGGAATTAGGTGCAAGGCCTGCTCCTTCTCTTCTCCCCAGCAAATGCCGGCACCAGCTGCACCAGCTGCACCGCAGGAGCTCTGACTGTCCTGCCCTCTGGGCACACTGTCCTGGCTTCCGTGTTAGAGCAATGAAACAGTCCTGCTAGTGTCCTGTTCCTGCCAATATGGGAGAGAGAATGCATTTATTATTCTTTAATAATGGGAAATCATTGATTAATTGCGTTTAAAGTGACATGAAATTGACAACAAAGCCTGGACAGAATTTAATATGAAGTAATCAATAAAGTAGAAAAACATCAACTGCTCTTACTTCCTCCAGAAACACATGGGCCTATCGTGCATTGTTCCGTGCACATTTAAGGGCTGCATCAGAAGGAAAAGTCGAGAGAGGGCATCCTGCTTGGGGACAGGAACGCTCTTCCTCACGCTGCTGTGAGGTGGAGCGGCGTCTGGTGTCTCAGCCACCATCCAGTGCCTTCCTTGCTCCGCCTTGAGGCCTCAGCTGTCTGACAGGCGCCCCAGGAGTTTGGCCAGAGAAGACCCAAGCAGCACCCACCGCTCGCACCGCGAAGTCCACGAGGCTGAGCCAGCAGAGCATCCGGACAGCCTGAGATTTGCTGTTGGTGTCCCAGGGAGGCTGAGGAAAGGATTCCATGGGATGCCCCATAAAAGTCTGCAAGCTTTCCTGAAGCACACCGTCGAGCTTCCTTGCACTTTCTGTGACAGCTCCCCGGGCTCGGTGCTGTCCCTTTCAGCTCTTTTCTCCACCTCCCTTTGGATGACTCCCGTCAACTTTCTCTCCTTCCCATTTCCTCTCAGTTCTGCTTATCGATCTTTGTGTTCTCCAGGAATACATCCCCACTGGTCAAACAGCCCAGCAACAGGAGGTGTTCGTCTTTCTTAGATAGCTGCAAAGAAGCAATCACATAAGCCCACAATTTAACACATAGCTTTCCTATCCACTTAAAACCAACTATTCTTGAATCTTTCTCTGGAAATCTATGTAAAATTCTCCTGTCTCACATTACAGCTCTCACAAACACTCACTGGAGAGTCCAGCGCCTGCCACTGTCAGCGAGGGAACTCATCATGCCCTGACTGTCTGCCAGCTTTCTCAAGATTGTGCTGCCTTGGAGGTTTTAGTTCTTACAGGCAACAGGAATTCTTTATTACTCTAGCTTTTACTTCTCAAATTCCGAAGATACTCAGGGTTTTTTTCTAACAATCAGCTGGGAGAAAGATGCAAATAGCTTTATTGTTTATGTCAGGAGTTTCCCGAAGGGTCATCTACTTTTCTGCAGAAGGCATGAGTTGGTCGTTTACAAGACTTGGTGGGCCTCTGGCGTCATCACCCTTGTCTTGCTCTGCCTGTTACATCACGATGCTCACCCACCCTGCCCAGCCTTCACACTGAAGACCCACATGCGACAGAACTTCAGCATCACATCAACTGCCCTCCGCTGAGGGGGCACTGTCTCCCCACGGTAAGAGCAGACTCAGCTTTGCTTAGGTCTGGTCCACAGGATACAATGGTGCCTCGGTTCATGAACTTAATTCCTGCTACAGTCCTGGAAAGGATAGCAGGTTTATGTTGGTGCAAGAAAGATGGCCGCGATTGTGTTTGTCAACTGATGCAATTTGCAACCAAAACAAAAATTTGCCAAACACCTCTTTTTGCAAACCAAATTGTTCACAAGCGAAAGCATTCATAAACTGAGGTGCCACTGTATTTGTGTGATGTTTCAGGGAGTCAGCATTTGACATTTGCAAGAGTAAGACTCAGAGGACAAAGCTACTGTCTCACCATGAGGAGGTTAAAAATAGGTGTTCCTGGGTGATGACGGGAGCCTGACAGGACACACGTGGGTTCCCTCAGTGCAAGTTCCCATCGCATCTGCCTGGGTGCTGCCGGGTCTCAGCAGGCCTAAAAGCAACAGCTATCTCTTTTGGGAAATGAACCTATTTTAGCATAAATAGGAAGTTGAATGCCCTGACAACAGTGGAAAATTCAGATTCTTGCACATTTGTATAACTTCTCCTCAGGAACCTTAAAATGCTACCTGTAATCACTCAGAGCTCAACTCATTGTTACAACTGAGAACCAGTAGAATGTTAAAAATAAAGCACTTAATTATCAGAGTTGTAAATATTTCAGACAATGTGTGTGTGAGCGTAGAATAGTTTGAACCTTAGCTATTTTGAGACAGGGTCTTGCCCTGCTGCCCGGGTGGTCTGGAACTCGAATCCTCCTGCCTCAGTCTCCTGAGTAGCTGGGCTACAGGCCTCCCCACCCTGAACTTCATTCTCAGTGAGACTTGTAACACTGGAAAATGAGCTTTCCCCCCTTTCACACCAATTCTTGTTAGTCCGTAGTGTTCACGAAGGAAATGCCGTGGAACATTCTCTTATCAGCTTTCAGGCTATCCATCATGTGCTAATCGGGCCAAAGAAAATTCCCAGCAGTCGCTGGCTGCCCTGGGGTTGGCTCTCAACTGGGCTTTAATTTATCTCCTGGGCTCAGTCTTCTTATCTCTAAGATGGGAGAAATAATCTCAGCAGGGCCATTCACAGGTAAAACTTGTCATACGCTAAACGCAGAGTGGACACTCAGTGGTGTTAATTCCATTTCTCTTTGTTACCTTAACTTCTCCTCTCTGAAAAGGAAAAGTAAGGATTTGGTTGTGTTTTCTCCCAAATTGATGGAGCCAGGATATGAAGGTGGACATAACTTACCAGTTGTTGAAGTATTTATGCTACCTAACTTCGGATGCCCAGGTTGCTGTTGCTGGAGGGTTGTTATTTTTCTTTGTAGTTTTACTTCTTTCCATAAAATCCATTAGTCTTGGGCTTTTAAGCTTTATTTAAAGCATCCTGCTGAAAGTAACACATGTTAACCCAGCTAATCTAATTTTATTTTATACCTGTTTATGTAGACCAAGTTTGTTCATGAACTCTCAAAATGTCAAAGCAATAAGGTAACTTTGATAATTTTTCTGGATGTGGGTAAATTTGTCTATGTAAATAAATCTGCTTATTTCATTTAGCTTTGACTGCACCTGTATGTGGAAACCTTTGATGATTACCTATTTATCACTTCAGGGGCCCGCAGATTCTTGAGTAATTAAAAGCAGATGGCCGCAGCTGGGATAAACTCTCGGCAGCTGATTAGTGCAGAGGAATGAGTTTGGAGATATCCAGCTTCCAGATAAACGATGGCTCAAAGCAGTTTATGTCAGCTGTGTGCTTTCAGGGTAATTCCAAACATGATGTCCGATAATATATCGAGAAGTAGGTGTTTGTTCTCCATCTCCTCCATGTCTGCCCTGGCAGACATGCCCTTCCCATGTCCCGCCTTGCCTGTTACTTGCCATCAGGGTACTTGTAGCTGGACTCCCTTATTTGGGTCACTGAGGCCCGATCAGGATTTGCTCTACCTGTGCAGCTCCCCACAACTCTGTGCTGCTTGGAGTGTTCTGGGTGGTGGTTGATATTGCTGCTCAAAACCAGCATTCACCCAAGGTCGGGCCCTCCACAAAGCTCATCTGTCAGCCCAACAAGTTCCGTTCTGCTACATTAAAGAGAAGCTTCATTAGGCAAAATCAAATTGTTCAACAAGTGAGACACATTCTGAACATGTTTATTAGCTGATGTCCAGTTCTTCTCTGGCCTCACAATTGGGATTCCCTTCCTGCTCTGCTGGAATTGTGAAACCAATCTAGAGTTTGGGGCATCACTCTGACTTCAGTGGACCTGTGTTAGAAGTTATGAGGCCATAAAAGGTTGTGGGACCCCCCACCCATCCAAAACCACTGAAGGACTGAAAATTCATATTCCATGGCAGAAAGTCACAAAAAATAACTTTTTCATAGAGTTTTCAGTCATGCTCTAGGAATGTCTCCCAGAGTAGGAAAAGAAGAGAATAAAAAGAAAAACACTGCATAGATTCTCAGGGCAGTCATTTAGGCAATAATTTTCTTAACATTTTCCAGTTTTTATTCTATGCATGCTTGTTTTGTTTTGCCTCTGTAAAGCTATTGGTACATGACAGCCATTCTATTGTTTATGTTTCTGTTATCAATGGTTTTATGAAAACAAATCCATTATGAGTTGAATTGCTTCACCCTCAAAAGCATGTTGAAGCCATAACCTCTAGCATCTCAAAGTATGACCTGGTTTGTAAGTAGTCTTTGCCGATTTCAACTCAAGACAAAGTGATTAAGGTGGGCTGTTGGCCTTCTACAAAGGAAAAGAGGATCAGGAGAGCTTTAAAAAAACATCAGCGAATGGTTCTCACCCAAGACCGACTGAGTGCGGATCTCTAGGTTGGGTTTGGTGTTGGTGATGCTAACGGCAGTGGGCACTGAGAACCACTGAGAAATGTTGGACACTCAGGTCCCAGCCCGACATTTGCTTTGCATTTGAGATGCACTAATATAGATGAGAGGTAAATCGATAACATAAAGGGTAGACTGCAAGTGAAAGGCAGTCAGAAGGACTAGAAGGAAGGGGAAAGGTCAGCTTTTGCAAGTGCTCAAATCTGAATTTAGAACACTGGTGAAGGCAGGGAAAGGTGTAAGATTACACACAGCCCGAGAGAACTAGCCAACGACCTATCACCACAGAACAAGTCCCTCACCACGCAGTGGCTTCCAAAAGCAACAACTGCTCGTTTTGCTCACAGATCTGCAGTCCGGCCAGGGCTCCCTGTGAATGACCCTCTGCCCAGTGTGAGTCACCCTGACTCAAGGGCTCTCACTCTGCACTCAGCTGGCCTTTCACCTAACTGCCAAGCCGGTTCTGGCTGCCACTTTGAAGCTTACTGAAACTTGTGAGCCGCAGAGCTGATTCCACTCCATCTGGGTCTCTCCTTGGGCAGTCTGGGCTTCCATATCGGGCGGCAGCTTGGGCCCAAGAACGAGCCTTACCAAAACCCAAGGGAGAAAGTGACTGCATGTGATAACCTCGCCTTAGAGTTGCATGACATTGTTCCACTGTATTGGTTGAAGCAGTATAAGGCCTACTCAGATTGAAGAGAAGGGCAGTGCCCGAATCTAGTAGAGGGGCTGTCAAGGCTTTAGAAGAATGGGGACAGGTGTTACCATGTGCCAGCATGGGGAGCTACCACCTGGCTGTCTTGAGACCTTACTGGAAGGGGATGATGAAAAGCATAGAAAAGGAAAAAGGTCATTTAAGCAACAATAACCTCAAATTGTATGCTCACTAGCATTATTATGCAAAAACCATATTGTTATTAACCATGGCAGTGTGCAAATACTTGTATTATTTGTATTAGACGTTTCTAAGGTTTAGGGAGCAACTAAATTCATTTGCTTTGTCCAGCTTTCTTTGGCACCCAGCTTGGACACAGACACCGGGTGATGAGAGTTTTCTAAAATGCTTTCAGAGGCCTTTGTTCTTAGGCTAATCTTATCCATTCATCCTATTTGTCTGAGTGGAGATATCAACTCAAAAACTTGGTAGGGCAAGCAAAAAAACAAAACAAAAATACATTTAAAACCAGTCACTGAAATTTGGATGTCTTTGTTTTTAAAAGGAAAAGAGTGTGGTTTTTTTTTTTTAATTAGAAAAAAAGAAAGCCAGTCCTTCCAACTCATGATTATTATTTTAAGGTATTAATAGAGTGAATTTCCTAACTTAATTATAATTCATCTACAAGTATACACTTCCACGATTAGAAGACAGAGGGGCCCAGAGGAGCCACTTCTTTCTCTTAGGTAAATTCAGTGTTTGTTAGAAAAAGAAATGGTGGCAGAATCACCCTGAAAATGCCCTTCCTGTGGCAGTGGTAGGATGGCTGCAATCAGCTCTCTGTGAGGATGGCAACCTGTGGAGTGGCCAGGAAGGGAACACAGTGGCAGGAATCGGGGTTCCTTCTGGCTCCAGCACTTCCCACACAGGGCTTGAGCTGACTCTGTCCTATCGCTGTGAGTTCTGGGTCCACAGAGTCGCACGAAGGGAAGAATGGAGGGAGGGCAATTGCAGGGTCCTTGGCTGCACTGCAAGTCTTTGTTTACCACACATTTCAGTTACATTTTTCCCCCTAGAATGAGTTACTCATATGGCTGCTCAGAGTTGCTGTTTTGGCCAAAGTTCAGACTGTTGAATCATGGGGAAAAGGACAGCATTGAATGCATTAGCTGTTCCAACATGGGGAAAACAGGTGTGCCTCGAGCACGTGGACACATTCATGTGTCTAGTGGGGATCGATCGGATGCCTGTGATGTCCACGAAAGGACCAGGAGCAAGGAGGAGCTTGGTGTGTGGATGGGCTCTGGATGCAGCGCTGGATCTGGGGAGCACTCTTTCATCAGTCTAGAGCTCGCTTCACTTAGCCAAGTTTACAGAGCTGCAGATTGCTTACGGTTTGACTCGCTGCATAGATGACTTTTATTGCCGCTTTCTCTTTTCTCAGCCATTTCACTGACTGAATGCACATCGTAAAATCAGCACTATTGGCTTTGAAGACGTTTATTAAAACAACGCTTTTGTGAGAGGAAAGTTTATGAGACCCGTGGCTTAGGATGCCATTGATCTATTCACTCTGGGGGATTAGATCTTAATCCTGGCAGGGAAGATGGGCCGCAGAGCGGGGTGAGGGGAGTTGTGGGTTTATCAGTTGCAAGAACAGAGCACAGTTCCATCTCAAAGAGTTCTCACATGTGCTACCTTTGTGCCTTGAGCTAGGTCCACACAACACCAAGTTCAAAATGCACCTGTGCATCAGGAAGAGCCAAAGACAGCTTCAAAGCTGCGTTTTCTGTGTAGCTGCATGTGAGTGAGTATGTGTGGGTGCGAGCTACAATCATCTCATTCAGAACAAACGTACCAACCAGTTTGCCAGTGAAAAAGTGAAGCGCATACTTCACAAAGAGGACACAAATGCAGGAAGAGTTTCTTAGCTAGCAATCTTTGCCTCTCAGCATCATGAAACAGTTTGGCAAGCCACATTTTGAACCTTTTAAGTACCTTTAACATTCATGTCAGGCACGGTGGTCACTGGAGAATCCAAGCTTTGACCCTCAGGGTGCAGAGGTCACAGGAGGTGGATACTTAGAAGAACTTGACTTGGGTCTAAAGAAGGGCAAAACCTTAGCATCTGTGTCCAGGAGGACTCGGGAAGACACCTGTGGAGCCAAATCCCTGCACTGACCCTTAGAGCAAGACCAAGGTGTCCCAGACAGCAAGGAGAGAACCACGCAACCAGATCGCCAAACTCTGGGATCTGGAAGGGGAAGCAGCACAGAACAGCTGAAGACAGTGTGTTGAACTCATGCAGGGGCCCTGGGAGGGCTGGCAGGCTTCAGGGTAAGGAGTCCTGAGAGCTGGAGGGGGAGCGTGTCAGGGGCCACTCAATAAGGACAACAGCAGTGCCTCCATGGCAGCCAGCAAGTTGGCGCTGTGCAGAGCGGGAAGCAAGGCTGCCTGGTCTGCATCGCGGACGTGACACTTGCTTTGAGACCTTGGCAGCTCTCTGCTTGTTAAAGGGGAACTTGCACAAATCAAATCTAGCAGCATTTGTGTGATCAAATAATGATTCATGACCCAGGCAGCACTCTGACCCGGCAGAGCTCGGACAGGCTCCGCCTAGCAACATGGCAGGCAGTATCATAGCTGAGCAGGAAAACAAAGCTCTGAAGCTGCTGGATCGGGCACAGGTGGCCTCAGCCTTCTCTGGACACAGGCTGATCAGCTGGCTGAGACCGAGGAGACCCGGCTCCTGTGGCAGAGGACACCCCTAAGTTAGGTACGGAGGTAGCTTGCAGTTCACGATGCAGGGGTTAAAAGCACAGAGGTGGCTCTAGGCCATGTGTGCTTTAACGGGGTCTCCCTTTCCAGATCAGCAAGCAGGCCTGACAGGGGCAGTGTGTGACGCTGGTGCGACATGGATTTTACGAGTCAGTGCACACCCATGTGGAAGGCGGTGGACGTGTGGCACGTGGTGGCCAGTGGTAACTGGGAGGTGCTCTTGCATCGTGGATGTGTGCCACGTGACGACCAGGCGGAGGCCTGGTGCCACCACACCCACAGGGCTGTGTGTCCCCGGGAGGTCACTACAGCTCCCGTGGTGCCGGTCTGCTGTGTGGGGAGGAGCGGACGCGGTTTGGCGGAGGAGGAGGAAAGCCTGGAGGTTGCCTCATCTCCCACACGTCCTCGCCTTGCTCCTCAGTGCAGGGCACCCACAGGCGTCTCGGCCACCTTCTCCACAGAAGGACACTGGGCCTGGCCCCGGGCACAGCAAAGAGGGAAGCGCCCGTTGCCCGAATCCGCGGATCTCAAGGGAACTGGTGCGGCACCTGCCCTGCCCCAGACTGGGGAGACCCTCGTGTCTGCCCCTAACCTGAGCCTATCCGGGAGGGAATTTGGGGGCCTGGCTCCAGTTTAGGGAAGGCGACGCCAGGCTAAGGGCAGTGGACAGACACATTCACACGGGGGGGACTCAGCTTCCCACTGCGCACTCTGCTTCAACCGGAGGAATAACAAAGGCTCCACCTTGAAGCAGGGGACCAAGGCAAATAGCTGTTGCAGTGCACTGAGCACTTGCCTCTCTGTGGAATTCGGGTTTCGGGATGGAGCGGGGAGCCCGGCAAGGTAGAACTCACCTGTAACCCTAGCACTGGGGAGGCTGAGGCAGGAGGATCACTGTGAGTTTGAGTCCATCCTGGGCTACATAGTGAGTTCAAGGCCAGCCTGAACTGCATAGCAATACCCTGTCTCAAAACAAACAAAACAGATGGAATGGGCTAAGGAGTGGCAGGTGGGCATTTGCTGAGGGAAGACAACCTGGGTGACAAAGCCGCCCCAGTGCTGCCGGAGAAGCCCCTGGCCTCCCAAGCAGGCAATGGCCTGGGAAGGATGAGGGTGGTGGAACAACCAGGAGTCTGATCCTCTCGCTTCAGCTCTGCTTCTGCCAGGAGGAAGCCTCACTACCACCTCCAGGGCTCAGCCACGCCAGCAGCCTGCTTGGGCACCAGCCTAGCCCAGCCGTCAACTCTGCCCTGTGTTTGTTCCATGTTGTCTCATGCCCTCTGCCCACCATGGCTCTGATCTCCCCCTTCCCACACCATGCTCCCTGGAAAGCATGGAAGTCACATTGCTAGGGTCACACTGAGCTGCCTCCCCACATCTCCCTTCTCCTGATAGTGCCCAAGCCCTCATCCTAAGGTGGGGCCTCTGCCTGCCTTTGTAATCACCCCTGCCACCCCGCCTCATTCCGCAGGTGCTTCCTCCTGCCTCATACAGCAAGCCTGACCCCATCTGAAGACATCAGGAAAAGTGGCAGACTTTCGATGCCCATGTGTTGGGGATCGCTACTGGCCTTGAGAAAGCAAAGGCCAGTGATGCTGCTAAACATCCACAAGGCCCGTATGATCCCTCAGAGTGAGACTGCATCTCCCAACAGGTCAGTAAGCCAAGACCGAGACTCGCAGGTGTCCCTTAACCTTGGTTCTTCTCACAGGACTGATCACCCTGTAACCTCGCCTGCCTTATTGTCATAAATCATCCCTTCCAGCAGTTCCTCATGTTTGAATCATTAGCAGACCCTCTGCCAGCGTAGAAGCACTGTGAGGACAGGGCCAGGATGCGTCCGCAGCTCACAGGGCAGTGCCCAGCATTCCTCCATACGTAATTGTAGAACAGCCAACAAGTGAGTTGTAATCTGCCACACCTCTTGCTGACTTTCACAAGTTGCTTCTGATCTTCTCTCATCCAAAGTGAGAAGTAGTGAGATAACATATACCGAAGTACCTTCTAACTAGCAGATACTTATCATCTCTCTATGGTATTTGAGAGTGTACTCATGATAC
The DNA here is from genome assembly GCF_000247695.1 of Heterocephalus glaber. Next base: position 22,900,752 of record NW_004624763.1, on the reverse strand, counting down.
AATAACAATATCACAAACTCTTTTATGCAAACAAGTGTTTGATTCATTTTTTAAAAAATCACATTTCATTTTCTGTAAAGGAAAAGAAGGTACAGTCGTTAGAGGTACTCTGTATTCTGGTATCAGACTTCTTGAGTTCAAATCCCAGCTGTACCACTTCCTGATTGTGGGACCTTGGGTTTACAACTTAGTCGCTGTGTGCCTCTGTTCCTTCATCTAAAACCTGGAACATGGATTGTGTAACTACATCACAGAGATCTTTAAGAGGGGTTATATGTGGATATCTGATTTTGGAAAGGAAGGACTCAGACATGAATGAGTCAGAATCCACCAAGGAACGTGGGCATGGATCCTATGGGAACTGTGGTGGTTAGGGTGAGGCTTCATTGGCTTTGGGATCCACCCCAGTGATTAGTGACCCATACTCCTAGATTGTGTGGGTGGGCTGTGACGGCCTGGCCTTAAGGTCTACATCTGCCTCTTACTCCTTCCTCTCTGTCTCTCTTACCCCGCTCTGCCTCCTAGCTGTCATGAACTAAGTAGCTTTGCTCTGCCACATGATTTCTGCCTTGGAGCTAGCTGACTGTGGACTGAAACCATGAGCCAAATTAAACCTCTCCTCCTTTAAGCTGTAGGTGTCTAATATTGTGTCTCAGCAATAAGAAAGCTGACTAATACAGAAAATTGGCATCAGAGAAGTGAGGTCATAGTAATGAATGTACTTGACCATATTGTTTAGAAGCTTTAGGGCCTGTGTAAGCAGGGATTAATGGGACATTAGAGTCAAAGCTCAGAAGACCAGGATGCTGATAGGAAAGTGGTCAGTAAAGGCCAGGCTCAAGTGGTTTCTGTTGGGAACAAGGAGTTCATTGGCACTTGGACTAGAACCAATGCGTGGTACATTCTGGTAGAAAATTTGTCTATATTTTGAACTATGTCCTGAGACTTTGGAGAAGACTGAGATTAAGGGCTGTTGATTAATTAATCTGGCAGGGGAAATTTCAAGACAGCTCAATGTACAGGCTGTGGCATGAGTATTGCTGGTAGATTTATAATGAGAATTGGGGCAATAGGCAGAGCAGAAAATTTTGAAAATTTTAAATTTTGGCCCAGAAATAACCATGGGTAAAGCTGGGCCCAAAGTTAGGTGTGGTTGCTAATGAGATCAGCACCATTACAAAGAAAGCAAATAAATTGTAGAGAGACAAGAAGAAAGATGCCTTGAGGGCATCTCACAAATCAGCAAGAACTCACCCATAGCAGGCTCAAGGGTGTAAAAAGGTAAATTTTTCATTTAAGAAAAGAATCCCAGGGAAGCCTCCTCAAGAAGGGCCTTTGAGGGACTTGATCCCCAGATTTGTTTCACTATGGTCAGCTATCCAGACGCTCAGAGGCTGCTGCAGTCATTGTCCCACAGGGCCTAGTTTCTGCTTCTGCTAACAGCAGACCTTGGCATAATCCATGTGATGCTGGTTTTACAGCATGCAGAATGCAAGAGTTGTGTGGTTAGGGTGGCTTCTATCCAGATTTCAGAAGAATGCCTGTGAGGTCAGGCAAGGAACCCCAAGAAGGTACTGCAAGAAGCTGTGGGAATGAAGTCAAAGGTGCAGTGGAGACTGCAGGAGTTCAGAGATGCCAGGAATGTGGAATCTCTGCTAAAGAAAGGGACAGGTGGTGAGTGCAGCCAGCCCAAGAAGGAGGCTTTATGAGCTGCAACCAGTAAGGACATAAGGCTGGGGCTATCCAAGTCCATAGAAACTCCCCTTGTATCACACATGAACCTGATACCCACTATGGAGCTACAAGACTTAATGTTTGTCCCGCTGGGTTTCAGTTTGGCTTTGGTCTGATTCTTTTCTATACCCCTCTTTGTCCCTTTTGGAACAGGAATGTTTACCCTGTCCCACTGTATCTTTGGATTGTGCAATTTGCTTTTGATTTTTACAGAGATTCACAGCTAAGAGTTTGCCTTGAATCTTAGAAGAAGGCATGGACATGGACTTTTGAAAAATGCTGGCACTGTTGAGACTTTGGGCAAGGGATTATTGTACTTCCAGTTGTACAAAGTATTATGGGAGGTGGAATTAGGAACTAGCTACTGTTTTTATTTGGAGATTAAGTACAATTTTAGGGAGATGTGTTTGGGTAGCCATTGAAGAGGGATGGGGTGTGATCAAGGTGCGGTGTCAGCTTGACTGCCTTCGGGGCCCACCCCAGAGATTGGTGAAACTCTCTTCTGGGTGTGTCTGGGGCTGTCCCGTGGGTGTGAGCTTAGATCAGAGTCTCTGTCTGTGCCCTTGCTCCTCGTGCTCTGGCACTCTTCTCCTGCTCACTCCCTGGCCATCATGATCTAAGCATCTTTGCTCCACCACACCCTTCTCCTGTGATGTCTCTGCCTGAGATCCCGACCACCATGACTGAAACCACAGCGAATTAAATCTCTCCTCCTTTAAGTTATGGGTATCCAGTGTTGTGTCCAGCAGTGGGAAAGCCAACTAATACAGGGCCCTCCCTGCAAAACTGTAGAAGGCAGTTTAGATTCACCTGCTCAGGAGAGGAGGGGATATTTGTCCATCAGCTCTGGGCCCTGTGGTCAGCTGCTGGCTCTGAGATGAAACCTCCTTGCACCCAAGGCTGGCGATGTGTTGACTGGGGTCCTCAGAAAGCTGGCCTGGCAGGAATGCAGAGATGAGGGCTGGAGGGCTCCACCAGGTTATGATGCCCTTGGCAAGGAGGTGGGCTACAAAGTTGAGACTCAGGGCACTAAAGATACTGAGCATTAAACCATGGCTGTCCCCTCCCTGGGGTACAGACCTCCGTGTGTCTGGTGGGCACAGAGTGGGCCCACATAATGAGACCTTCGTGGCCCTGTGCTAGGTCCCTAGTGTGGCCAAAAGAAAATTGGAAACAAAAAGCAAGGACAGTGCTTGGCACAAAGGTGCCAAGTCAGGGCTGAAAGAGCAAGTGCCTTATCAGGACCGGTTCACTCCTGGCTTGGACACTGCATTTTTTCCCGTTTTAATAAAATCTGATATTTTGCGGTGGTGGTTTATATGTGACTGAAAATTCCAACCTGACTTTTCTTTTCCTTTTTCTTTTTGGTAGCAAGCAGGGACCTGGCTCAGCTTTTCAGAGAAACTAAATTCGGTCTAGACCAATTCAGACCTCTCTGAAGCCCCACTGAGCACAGAAACGGTATCGAGTAGAAGAAGGAAAGAAGTAACACTCAGGGATAGTTCTCAACATAATTAGTTCTGCAGCTTCCATTTTTGGAAAAAAACCATTAGGGATATTGCTGGTTCAGAAACAGGATGATGAGACGGCGTTAGAGGAGAAAGCAAATGTCACGTTAACTTGTGCAAAATGTTCAGAGAGAAACCAGCAACCTCCCTGTTGGTAAAACAAACAGGCAGAGCCAGTGAACCGGACCACGGGGCTGCCAAAGTCACAGTGTGACGCCACGGCCTAGTGCCCTGTTTCCTTTGGCCCTGTCGTTCCAGTGCCTCCCTCACCCTTAACCAGGCAGACTCCAACGGAGACGCAATACTTTTTAGTTTATATGCTATTTTTTCATCTTCATCAGAATTAAAATTATACAAAAAACTAAAATTATACTAAGCAAGTGCTCATGCAGAGAACATGCTGTTCTGTTCTTTTTGAACCATTGGGGGTTGTACACTTTTAGGAAAAGCACTTAGAATGAACCAGTGTTACTGCTACTCTTTTGAACATATTTTGTCGGTCTCCACTCCTTTCCTTGCCCTTCTTGACCCCTTCCTGAGCTGCAGAGCTGAGCTCCCGGCCTCCCGGCCTCTCTTCTTCATTTTAATTACTTAGTCAATACTGTGCATAGTTTTCAGATTTCTCATATAAGAGAAAACATGAGATATTTAACTTTCTGTGTCAGGCCAAATCCACTGAACATGATGGTGTCAACTATTCTTGTTATAAAATATTACCCCTTGGATAAAGTTAATAGTTTAAAAATGTTTGGAGCATTTTTGGACAAGCCCTGGTACCAGCTATGCACAGCTTGGAAACTGGTTGTCCATGATACAAAGTTGGCACACAAGTCTTATTTATCTAGTAAGGGTTTGCAAAGAAAATTTTTGATTCAAAATTTAAGATCCAGTAGATCTTACACACAGAAATATAAACTTATGGGCTCTCTGGAAAGACTTGAGAAGAGTTTTAAGCCTGGCTTTTCCTGGGACCTGGGTGGCAGGTCCTACAGGGCATGGGCCTGGGCCCCACAGCAGCTGTCCCCTGGGCCCCTGGCCGGCCTGTGTTCTCTGGTGTGCATGGCGAGCTGCTTCTCCAGGCCCAGCCTCAGCAGCTTATTCTCACGACCCTGGCCGGCTGATTTTTTCACAGTGGAGGAAAAGTCTTGGATCAGAACACAGATGGAGCTGGATAGCTCTCAGAGCTCTTTTTCAGTGTAGTGTAAAATCCCACTGGGAGTCCAGCTTCTCGGCCAGGTACGACTCTCCAGTCTCCATTACCCAGGTGATGAGACAAGTCCTCACCCATAGAATGTGAGTGGAGGTCATAATTTATTCTGTTTTTAATTAAGAAACTTCTTAGTATGTGTTTGTAGTACATACTGATTGTGTTCCTTGTGGGGAGTTGGTACCTACACATGACATACATTCTCTTTACTTCTCCTTCCCTTCCCCTTTACAAAACATATATCTCCCTATTTCCTATGACCTATCATTTATTTTGCTTTTTAATTTATTTGTATTTTGAGTTTCTTGTATAAGTGAAGCCATGTGATATTTAAGCTCGTGTATCTGATTTATTTCATTATGGATATTTTCTTTATCCATTTATCTGTTGATGGACAGATAGGCCACTGCCTAGATTTAAAGCCCACTTACGATGAATTCTGCTGCTATCAACATGGGCATGCATACATCACTGTCCTATGATGTCTTTAACTCTTTGGGAAAGATATCTAGAAGGGGTGTAGCTGGGTCAAATGGAACTTCTACTCTTATGATTGCATCCGACAAAAAGACTCTGTCCCCCTTTCTGTTTTGAAGCCAGAATTGAAATGTCTAAGCCCTCCCCACCCATGGGAGGAGGCACCTGGGGCCAGCCCCGAGCAGGAAAGCCTTCCTTAGAATCAGCATGACTGTCGCATCGACAGGTAAATGAGCTGCAGCGAGACGTTAAGCCTTTTGCTCAAATTGGAAGATCAGTGAGTATTCAAGAGGCTGGTATATTTCAAACACGGCAGAGAGAATCAGTGACCTATATTAATGACTAATAATACCTACCGGGCCCCATCACAGCTTTGAGTTAGAGACTCTTCCTTAAAGAAACAGTTCTGATCTTCAGTTTCCTTGTAAATTTCATCCTCACCCAACTCCTCTATTATAAGAGTAAATTCAGGCACAAAATTCAGAACGTGCAAAACAAGTCTTAGCCTTCTAGACAGATGGAAATGACTTGAGAAGTAATTTTCAGATATTCTATATTCTGAATTTTACCTATGGAAGACTATAAAGTATAATCAGTCAAGGAGTTTTAGAGCAGAAAATTGAGAGCCATCACCCCTCACTCTATAGCCAATGTGTGATTTGCCTGTTATTACACTGGGCCCTGTTCTTTGTAAGTACTTTCAGTGGTGTAGAAGGGCCTTACCATGCAAGGTGGCATCACTGAACTGTCTTTGTGGTTAGATCTTTACCACTTGGGCTAAAGATTTTGTGCTCAAATGCCTGTGAAGTCCTACAGGAGAAGCCTGATTTTGCTCTCTATGTCCATGCAACAGAACTCTGGTGACCAGCGGGTAGACACCAGATGTCCTCCGGACAGGAGGCCCGGGTTCTTTCAGCTGTCATGCACATTTTTATCCCACCTTCCCCTCGGTTGGCTCTTCCAGAAGCCCTTGGGCCGTGTCTGGGCACATGCATACTTATCGCCTATTTTACGGTCACTTTCTACCTGCTTGGGGCATCCTCCTTGGACTGGAGAAAGGTATTGGAAGTTGTTACCAACTGAACCCTAGACCTCTGTGGTGAGCGCTGCCACATGTTTGCTTTGTTATCTCAACTTAATTTATTAAATCTTCATTGGTCACTCTGAAATATTTCTGGAGCTTTCCTACAGTTCAGTACTCAGCTCAGCAACTTACTGAGAATGAAGTTTAGGTTTGAGAGGAAAATTGATTTTTTTGGTTTCCATGGAAACCTATATATTTGTTGTTTAAGAATGCAGTAGAATTTAGTCTATAAGAAATTCAGGGACAATTTCAAACTTGGGATTATTTTTGCTGCCATTTTTAAACATTATTTTATCAGCTCTTGTTCATATTTCTTATCTTCAAACTTCTGCTGTTTTTAAGTGTTTATAATTTCTTACAAGTTTCTGAAGGCTTTTGGATTTTAATTTTGTGCAATTTAAGAAGATACTACTGTATTGTATTTCTTCATATACTTGATAGAATGATTCATGACTGTAAAAATGCATAAAAGTTAGTGAAGCAAAAAGAAAATCCTCATTCTAGAACCATATAAACTTTCCTAAAAGAGAAACTTCCCATGTTATCCAGCTCAGACGACTCATCCTAGGTCCGTTTAGACAGAGGCTGCCTTCTTTGTAGATCAGTTAAGAACTCTACACACTGAGCTCCTTTACCTCCACAAATCTCCCCTTTCTCCTTCCTATAATCATTTCTGAAGGTGCTGGGAACCCTGAGGGGTGCCACTGGCTGTGGAAGGGGTCTGTGTCCCTCCAGGAGGTGACCCACATGGTCCAGTGGGTTTCGTGCTGGCCGGGGTCTCCAACACTTGTGACCCATTGTGAGGCCCTTGGGGCCATGGGGACCAAGGCTGGCACCTTGGTACAGCACACTGGCTGGCGGGGGGCCTGTTTTGGGCGTGAGGGGTCCCTGGGTTTTCGCTCAGAGTCTTCGGTGTGGTTCATGCCCAGACCATTGTGGGGGCTGGTGTCTGACCACCGTGCCAGTGAACACTGACAGTCTCACACAGGCTCGTGCACAGTGTAGGACTCCCCCATACAAAGTCTCACTTAGGATATGGCCAGCCCTTGCCCTTGCTATGCTAGCTGTGCTCTACCCATGCCATCATCATCACCTGAGTCCCAGGCTCACTGTGAAGCAGCAGCTCCCTCGAGGAGCTGTGGCTGGTCCTCAACTCCGCCCTTCCCCAGGAGTCGCGGGAAGCAGCTGGGGCGACACAGAGGCTCTGTCCTCCCCCTCCCACTCCAGCTCCTTCTCACCCATGGAAGACATCAGCCACCCCAGTCTTGCTCCTGATGAGCCCTCCTACAAGCCGGATGCTGAAGGCTGCTTTAGGGGTGGTCACATGGGCAGTGGAAGGAGTTCAAAGGCATGGCTGATACGTGGACAAGCCACAGCTACAGCTAACGCTAAGTTGTGTGCAGTTACCAAAACAGCTTTGAGATTAAGCAAACCCCTTTCAAAGCACATTTCAAAGCACATGGATGTTGTCAGATTAATACAAGATTTTTGTTTCATGAAATACTTTTCTGACACAAAAGTAGAATTGAGAAATCAACTCATGTCATTGCACCTGTTTGGAATACAATTCTGGAAAATTTTGCTCTTTTTCATCTTTTGCAAGGGACTCTTGAATTTGACAGCCGCATTATTTAGCTAAGCAGAAAGTGAAGTCCATGTCTTGGGTCCGCTGTCCATATTTAGTTAGCCACAAACTGGGCAGGGAGGGGCATACAAATGAGGCCTTCTCTGTCAAGAGTTGTTTTACACAATTAAACAGTTGTGAGGCGGGGTGCTGCCTGTGACCCGCAGAGTCTGCGCTGCACTCTGGCAGCCTGGTGCACGCCGACCTGGCCGGACTCTCACCAAACGTGTTATTCACACTGATGTTTCCACTTTTCAGCTCACTTTTTACTTTGTAGTTATGATTTTTGTGATTGTATGTGGTACATTTTTTAATATTTTGAGACATTTTTAGCTTCAATAATTCTTCTGTGATCCTTATAATTTGTTCATTACTCTTTCACTTCTCTTCCTTGCTACATAAATCTAGGCAGCTCTTCTACTTAATGTCCATAATCATTTCAGCAAGGTTAAAGTAAGTGTGTCAAGACTGTGTTATCCCACCAAACTAATTTCCCTCCTTATCCAGTATGTAATTGTACATTTTTCTAAAAGTCTGTTTACTGAGTGGATTGTTATGCCATTGGCTTTAAAGTGGTTTTTTTATTTCAAACGTATGCACATATGTAGATAGACGCAGCTATACATTAGAAAACCTTCCTCCATCCAGGAAGAACATAACAGAAAAGCAAAGGGCTGTCCTCAAGTTGACCTACTGCTCCATTTCAACACTGTCACCTTAAATTTAGTGCCTTTCACTATATACTTTTGGAAAGATTTGAATCACAGCTGTCTAATCTACATGTTTCTCAGGATATTAAAGAAAAATATTATTTTAAAATCCAAGAAGTAGTTAGCTGAGCACATTAAATTCCACCCTGAAACCACAGTCACATCAGAATTCCTGAACTTGAGGGGTCGCGGAGGATGACAGCTCCATCGGTGAGCAAGGAGTTTGGAAGTAGAAGTGGTGGACATGTCAGTTCATGGACACAAGGATTCAGACACTCCTGAAGCTGAGCTGCTGCAGCCCATATTTCTTAGAGGACTCCAGGACTGCTTCAGAAAGTGGCAAGAATGGTGGGGTGAGTGTGTTTGCAGTGAGGGCCAGATTTGGGGGAGATTAATGCAATGTGGCTTTTACTATCATATTTTTTAAATTTAAACATTCACCGTATATTTTGATCACACCTTGTGTATTGTCAGAAACAGGAACAACATCACAATCAAAACAAATGATTCCCATGAGTGTATTCCCACCAACCTGGAAGAGGACCAGGGCCCATTGCCGCTTGCTCCATTGTGCCTCCCAGGGGCCTGGCTGCCTTCTGCATGGTCTGGTCTGTCTTTCACCAGCTCTTTGCTCAGCTGCTCCTTGTGGTTTTCACCTGAGGAATGGGATTAAGCCCAGGTATCCACGATGGCTGGGATCAGACTCAGGCCAGGCCATGCCCAGAGGTTTCAGAATGCTGGAGTAGAGCCGTGTTTCTTTCCTTACTTTGTGTTGCCAACATCTAGCCTGACTTGGTGGAGATATTTTTCAGGTTATTGCTGTTTGCTTCTTGATCTTATTTTCTAAAACGTGCAGCCTATAAATGCCCTTCCCAGAGGTGGGAGATGGGCCGATGTGTTAGGGTGGGAATACAGATGTGGCCAGGGCTCCCCAGGCACCAGGTGTCCACTCACGAATATATTACGGCTCAGGGAGAAGCAGCCTCTACAGTTCTGAGGGTTAGGAAGCTGGGGGCGTGATTCCTTCGTAACTGCTGACCTAAGAATTGGGCATGGACCATTTTAACTCTATCTATGACAAAATATTTAGTGTCCATAACTCGAGTTTGACCGTGAGCTGTAAACATTGTACAATTGAGGAGTGTTTACAAATTTTACTGTGTGGCTCAACGGCTCATACATGAATGATAGATTTAGCTTTGGAATTGGCTCTGTGGGCCAGTATACTACTCATTTGCAACAGTCTTCACATGGAACAGAATTTAGGTCAATCTCTTTTGATCTTGGTACATTTGTACATTTAATATCCTTTAAGCACTAAATTTTTGAGTTAGTTCTTTGTATTTTTATGCCAGCTGCCAGGATTTTGCTACTTAAAATGCCAATACAATCATCTAGAATTGTAGAAAATGTCAGGAATAGGACAAATTAAACGGTCACAAATTTCTAGTGCATGCACACTACATTTATCTACTGAATTTTGCACATCCAATCTCTCTTCAGCTGTTTCAAAAAATGCTGGTAAACAGATGAAAAATATCAATATTCCTTTGATAGTTTCCTATCACGTAGGAAGTTATAGTAATTTTCTGTTGCTTTATCTTACCACAGTTGCGTGATTTCAAGGTGAGAGTTGGTACCATTCCCAAAAGAGGATATTTTCTGATGCTATGTGTTGAGTAGAAGGCACAAACAATTTGAGCTGGGATGAGTGATCCCAGTTCAGACTTGGTTGCGAACCACAGAGCAGTTCCTTAATACCCACTACGCAGGAGCTTGGGGAAGGAAGATTGTAAATTCAAGGCCATCTGGGACAACTTAATGAGATACTGTCTCAAAATAAAGACTAAATGGGGGTACTGGGGATGTAGCTCAGTAGTGGAGCTCCCCTGGGTGCAATTCCTTGTACCCCCAACAAAGAAAACCACAGACGTAAATGCAGCACTTCAAGAAATATATAGCACATCCTTGATGTGAAGAGTTTATGGGGGCGGTAATTAAGGAAACGTCTAAGGAATCTACTGGGTGAGAATAGTGCAAAAAACTTAAACTGGGTTGAGAACTACAACTGCGGTAGTGTGGGCCTCCTGTATTCTTGAAGGCTTGTTAGAGACTTGGTCCCACTCCAGCTGCTGACGTGGAAACTTCAAGAGCCTGGGACCGCCCTGGGAAACAGGTCACTGGTGAGCCATGGAGGGGCAGTGGGACGCAGCTTCTCTCCTCCACGCCCCCACCCTCCTGGCCACCCCACAGGGGTGTCATGGGGAACTGCCACCATGAGGTCTGCCTCACTGCTAGCCCAAAGTGATAGAGCCACCAACGCCACAGGGATCAGAACCAACATTGAGTCACCCTCCGCCTGCCTGTTCCCAACATTACCCTAATGGGAAGGGGTCTGGGAAGGCAGTGGTCTTGTTTCCAGCTGCTTCCTCCCTCCCTACTAGTGCACAGAGTAAGAACTGTTCCAGTCCCCACTCCTCAGAGCCACAGAGCTCTTGGTGGCACTTCCTGGGCCCTCAGCCTGGATCCTCCCTCCAGAGGCTTCCAGAGCCCAGTGTGCCAGCACCTGTACCTTTGCAGGAACTGTCACTGGGTTCCTTATGTGGCCCTCACAGCTCAGCCGGGCCCAGGGAGGGGGCTGTGCAGAGTAGAGTCCTTTGGGGAGAACACTGTCAAAGCCATCATCCTTTCTGGGCTTCTAGAAGCCTGTTTTGAAGCTGAGGACAGGACTGTATTTCTTGTTTTAGCGTTTGGCTGGGAAAGTCTTGCCCCAGGAAATGCCCTGATACACAGAACCAGGCCGATGCTACAGCACGTGATGATTGTGGGTGGATCTGTGGGTGATGGGCCCATGCAGCCAGACACACTGATTTCATTAAAAAATCATTTCAGGACCTTTTCTCACTGTGCTAACTCATCATATAACAGCTGTTTCCTTCTTATTAATAATACCTTTTATATATAATTTACCTGTGTGTAAACATCACCCATTGTAAGTGTACTGTTAAATAACTTTTAGCAGAATTATAGAGTTGTGCAATCATAGCTACAACCCAATTTTAGAACATTTCCATCACTCTCTAAAAATTCTCAAAAGCCTGTTTATTGTCAATTTTGGCTCCCACCCTAACCCAGGGCAACAACTGATCTGCTTTCTGTCTCTAGAAACTTGTCTTTTCCAAATACTTCATCTGAGTGAAATTAGAGCACACAGAGGCTTTTGAACCTAGTTGCTTTTACTTAGGCTAATGTTGTGAGGTTTCCCTATGGTGTCATATAGGTTAGTACTTTATTCCATTTTATTGCTGAATAGTACTTCTTTTTATGAGTACATCAATGTTGTTTATCCACTGACCAGTAGATATATATTTCAGCTATTTCCATTTTGGGGCTATGATGAATAAGCTCCTATGAAGAATTCATATACAAGTCTTTTGTAGATGTATGTTTTCCCTTTTTTGGGTAGATTCCTAGGAAGGGATTTGGTGGTTCATACTGTATATCAATTATTAACATTCTAAGAACCTGACAAATTATTTTGCAGGGAAGCTAAAGAAGCTATATGCTATTTTACATTCCCACCAGCATGCATGGAGTGCTCTATTTCCTGACATCCTTGTCAGCAGTGGATATCATTATGACCTTTAATTGGTCACTGTACTGTCCAGATTGTCACATGCCATTGTGGTTTCCATTCGCAACTTCCTGGTAACTGATGTTAAGCAGTCTTCATATCTATGTTGGAAATTTAATCCTCCTTGGTGAAATACCTACTTCATTTTGGCTCATTTTTTATTTTTTTGTCTTTTAGTTATTGATTTATATGGTTTCTTTATACATTTGGGTACAGATCTTATCAGATACATGGTTTTCAAATACTTTCTGCCAGTCTGTGGCTTATCTTTCCAACTTCTTAGGGTTTTTAGGAGAATAATTTGAGTTAAGTCCAATTATACCTCAGAACCAGCCAATCATGGACTGAAACCATAAGCCAAAATAGATCTCTCCTCCTTTAAGTTGTGGGTATTCTGTCCAATAATGGGAAAGTAACTAAGACATTGAGTCTGTTGAGTCTTTCAATCCATAAACATTGCACTTCACTCTTATTTCAACACCTCCACTCCCACTCCAACATGCTAGGGATGGAAGCTAAGGCCTCATGTATAGTGTGCAGGTACCATACCACTGAGCCAGCCCCAAAATATAGGAAATTTTCTATCTGAGTATAACACACATGGCTTTTAGGCCAGTGGAGTCCTTGTTCCTAACTGAAACCTCCTGAGCCTGGCCTTTACTGTCCACATTCCTATCAGCACTCTGGTCTTCTGAGCTCCAACCAGAATCACCCATCAAGCTCTGTTTACTGTACTCTATGTCTTCTTTTAAAAAAAGCTCCAAACCTTTCAAGACTCTTTCTACAAGTCAGTTCTTAAGGCTTCTAAATCACTTAGTCAGGTATAGTCATAGCAGTGACCCCACTTCAATTTTTCTGTATTAGTTTTCTTATCACTGGACACAATACACAATCCTTGCAACTTAAAGAAAGAGTGGTTTAAGTTAGTTCATGTCTTTGGAGTATTTAGTCCATGGTCAATGGGCTCCAAGTCAGAAATATCACGGCATGACAGAGATGTTTAATGCATGATGCCTTAACCCACGGTGGGAAGAAGAATAAGGGACCAGTATTACAGAGTAATGGGCAAGGGACCAGATATAGACCCCAAGGTCACCTCCATGACCCACACAGACACACCCTGGAACATGTTTTACTAATATGTGAAGTGTTTTTTAATCTAATGAAGATGACACAACAGGAGTGATGGTCAAATATTTATTTTTAGTTCATTTTAATAGTATTTTTCTCTATATTTAAAAGCTTAGATCAATGGTTCTGCACCTGCCTCACAAGCACAAAGGCCTGAGTTGGATCCCCTATACCAAAAAAGAAAAAAGAAAGCTTGGATATTTTATACTTAACAACTTTTTCTTAGACTCTTTGTTTGTTGGAAACTTCATTTGAATTATTAGGTAGTTATATATTCTATTTTTTAATAAAATCGCTGCAGAAACATATTTTGTTTCATGGATATATTTGTAATATTTGAAGGACAAAAGTGATGACTAATCAAGAATAACCACATGTCAAAGTCATTCACTGTTAAATTAGGTGAGGTCATTATTAATATAGTTTGGGTAATGCTGGCATTTTTAAATGGTTTATTTCTCTTTCTAAAGTTTCAGATTTGGTATTATTAAATGTTTTAAAAAGCTGTCATTATTTCAATATTTATTCTGAAAATGAAGATTTCCAGATTCTTAACAGTATAATTGATTCATTACATGACTATCCTCCAAAATCTACACACATGGGTACAGATGCTAAGCCAGAATTATTTATAAAAGTCCTATTTTACTTGACTTTCTTCATTTCTGTTCATTGATTTTAAAAATATTGTATAATTTTTAAGCCAAAGTTTTTAATCCTAAAGATAATAATAAATAAAATGACCTGCTTTACTCTTGACTAAATTCTAAGCCCTTTGAATGTGGATATCACATTCTTTTAATAATAGTTCTCTAGTAGTACCTGCACAGTATAATAGTAAGTTAAGTATATGTGCTTTGCCTCAATAGAAGTTGCCATTTGTCCCCTCATGAAAAACTGGAAATAAAGATATAGTTGAAAGTGTGTCAATAATAAGATAAATGTATAAAAACTCATGCCTTTTCTCCTCTGAGCTGAGATCTTTCCCCAGTGCCTGCACTATGTCACATGCAGGGACCCTGGTGAGCATAGTACTGTTATTCTTGTGCTCAGGGGTTGTCTCCTAGTGGGGCAATCAGCAAATCAAGAATAGATTCACAGCCACCAACCCCTTCACTACCAAAGGCGAAGTCACTGACAATGCTGGGATATTTACTTTGATAGAATGATCTAGATTTTAAAATACTTTATTTTCCCAGTTATATTATTTTACATTTGTTTCTTATTATTTAAAACTTTTATTTGGAATACTTTCTAACTTACAGAAAAATTGCAAAAATGAAAATAGTATACACTACCTCAGATTTACATGATGCTAATATTTTACACCATTTTCTTTGTCATTTGTTTTCTAAATTCATCTATATTTACCTACCTATCTTGTGGATAATTCATTTTTCTGAGTCATTTAAGAATTATTCAGTATGGGCCTTCAACCTTAAATAGTTTAGCTTGTGTTTCCCAAGAGGGGGAATCTTTTCTATAACTGCAGTACAGCTATCAACTTGAGTAAAACTAATATCGATGAGACACGTTTATCTGAGCTACTATTTGTATCCCTCTAATTGTCACCTTACCTAATCATGTCCTTGATAGTATTCCTCCTGTTTTTCAGTGTACAATTTGGCCCATGTCCATGTGTTAACATTTAGCTGTCACATCTCTTTAGCTTACTTTAAATGTCCCATCTATATAGAATGCAATCCTATCGCTTTTCTTTTTACAGAGCCTCCCTTGAGTTGGTGTGATGTTTTCTGAGCAGCTTCAGGGTGGGCACCCTCCACCAGAGCCCTGCACAGTGGCATGGAAGCCTTCACCAGCGCTTGTCTCTGGCAGTGCACAAGCACAGCTATCCCTCCTTGTGATATTAACGTCAGTCCCTGCATGAAGATGTTTAATGACTTCCCCGTTGTGTGACTACTGCCCACAGTCAGGCACAGAGACCCTGCAAACACTCCTCTCTCCAGCAAAGCACTGACCTGGACTTAGCATCCACCGACGTTTCCTTTTATCCTGGTGTAATCTTTGGCAATAGCTGCAAAACAAGTATCTCATCTTCCCTGTTCCCTTTGTTTTGTTACTACCCTGCCCAGCCCTGAAGCCAGTCAGTTTCTCCAGAAACACTGGTCAATAGCTTCTGTGTAGACTAGAAACAACCACTCATAAGACACACTGGCAGTTTGGTTCTTAGATCAGCATTTAAAATGAAGCCTGCATGTAATAAAAATCACTGCTGAAAAATCTCTTTGACAGGCCAATGTCTCCTCAAAGTGCTCACAAAATACCTGAAAATAGAGAGGAAGGCCCTGATCTTACCAAGCAAAAATCTATATAAAAATTGAAATATTTGCAACAGTACAGAAAACTACTAGACTCAAAGAGTATAGTACAGTACCAGAAAAGGCTAAAGGAAAAAGTGTTTTAAATGATCGGGAATCACTTATTAATTTATAGATTATTTCTTTTTTCAGATTTGTAATTGTTTTTATTAGTCCCTGTTTGCAGGGCATGATGTCTGCATTCCTTGTGCAGAGTTGGTGTAGGTTGCAGAGTTGCTGACACATCTTCATTCCTCTTTCCATCCCTTTCCCTTCTTCCCTCCTTCCTCCCCCCATCTCTTCATCTCCTTCCCCTTTGAGAAAGATTCATCTCCCTACTTCTTATTATCGATCTTTTGTTTTGATCTTTATTTATACTTTGGGTTGCTCATATTAGAGAAACTATGCAATATTTAAACTAGTACAACCACTATGGAAATCAGTAGGGAGATTCCTCAAAAACTGAAACTGGAAATTCCACTGGACCCAGCTACTCCCTTCTAGGTGTCTTCCCAAGAGAGCTAAAGTCATCATATTAGAATGATACATGCACATCCATGTCTGTAGCACCACAACTCATAATAGCTAAATCTTGGCCTATAGGTCCATTGGCAGATGAATGGATAAAGAAAATGTGGTATCTATACATTAGGAAATGCATACTCTTCCATAAAGGATAAACTTGAGTCATCTGTAGGAAAATGGATGTATCTTGAGACCATAATGTAAAGTGAAACAAATCAAACACACAGGCTTAAACATAGATTACTTCTGAATGGTGCAGTATTGAGCCTTTCCAGCCCTGAAACAGGATTACAGAAATGAATTAGAGTCAATGTCAAAAATTAAATGTTAAACAAATAGAAGTGACAGATGAGTACTTAATGGCTCAGTATCATCAAATGCTTTTAAAACATAACAGCAAAAGAGAAACACTCAATAATCTTTATGAGCAGTTACTCATCTCTGTACACATTGTATATCTAAAGTCATTTTCCAAAATTGGATTCTCCCACACGCCTTGAGATGAAGACTCCAGTAAAAATGAGAGAGGCGTCCACAGCATCACGGTGTCTCCGGGGCCTGCAGTTCCTGCACCGTGGGGCCCCCATGGCCTCTGCTCACTCTGTCCTGGACCCTGCACAGAGCTGGGTGCACACCTGTGAGCCAGTCAACAGCTCCAGTGGGGAGAATCGCAGATCCTGCACACCTTCCGGCCATGGGATCACTCCAAGCCTCTGCCTCCGAGCCCAGGCTCTTTCCCTGACCCGTGCCTGTTGCCCAAGGCCACTCCCTGCCTGGGGTTGGCCCAGACAGCACCCACAAGCCGGCGTGTTGCAAGGCTCCCTCCGCTACCAGGGCCCATGCCCCTCCTCTGATGACAACGCTGATGCTCCAGGGCCACTCAGCACTTTGAGGAAAAGGGGGTCCTAAGCGTTCTGCTCCAGCACCCTTGGGTGATGATGGTTTGGAAAAAGAAAAGATTAGAAATTCCTCTAGGGCCCTGGGAGCACGAGGGCTCCCGGTTCTGGTTCTTCGGCCTGTGTGGTGACAGTAAGGGAAGGCAGCAGCCTGCCAGCCGGACCCAGGGGTGCACGGACAGCTCCAGGGCAGCTGGGTCCTTGCAGAGGTGGAGGCCTGGAGAGCCTCCCAGGAGGTGGAAACATTCAGCCTCTGTGTTTTCATGGGTGAATGACTACCATTATAGGAACGTGATCATGGCTACTTTCAATCTTTTCCCAAGTCCGACTAAACTCAAGAAACTCGAGGTGTTCTGTACACTGCACACCTGGCTTGTACTGTCCGTGTCCTGGGAAGTAGGGTGACTTAGCAACTTACATAGGTCCGTGGTGCCTTCCTCCTTGTATCAGCTGCCTTCCAGGAGTATCAAATGTCACTGCCAATATCATGTTGTTTAATTCTCACAATACAGTCACTGGACAGGCACTGAGGACAGGGCCCCAAGAGCTCTGGCAGCTGTCATGAGGCCAGGATTGGACCACCCCTGGGCTTCTCCTGGCCAGAAAGTGCTCCATGCGGCTGTGAACTCAGGCCATGCTGTCAAATGTCATTACTAAGCACACATAATTCCTTCACATGTATAGGAGTCCACGTTCACCCATGTCCTCTGTGCACACACGTGTGCACACACACGCATGCCCCAGACCCAAGAACAGCAGAAAGAAAACACCAGATGGAAGACTGTTAGACACCTAAGAAGGGACTTTCATAACATGGCTCTGCCATGTTGCTAGAATACAGAAACTCATGACTTTAATATTAAAGTCCTTAATCTGTAGTTAATTTTACCCTACCTCAGACCTTTCTGCTCTGTGCTAAAAGCCTAAAAGGCCGCTCTGATAGCAGAATAACTTCCCCATCCCCGTGCGAAGGCATTCCACTCTAACCCCAGGATCCTGCAGATGTGGCAGCAGAGGGAGATCACCACTGGGAGATTAAAGGAGGGATTCTGAGGCGCAGAGATCTCCTGGGTTGTCTGGGTGGGTGGACGTAATTGGGGTCCTCGAACTGCAGGAGGGGTTGAGGAAGGGTCTCAGCAAGAGGTGGAGATGTGAGGTGGACTGGGGACAACTGCAAGGGTCCTGGCTGAAAATCCCGTGGCCTCCAGACGCTGGGAAAGGTAAGGACCCAGGGCCTCCCAGGCCTCCCGGAGGGACTCATTTTGGGGTTCTGAACTTGAAATCCATAAAACAATGGGCTTGCTCTAAGCCTCCAAGCGTGCAGTCATCTGTCTCAGCAGCAATGGGAGGCGGATACGGCTTCGACCACGGCTGGAATGAAACCTGCAGCCCTCAGCCTCCCCAAACCCCATATTGAGCTGGCCAAATGCCTCAGCTTCAACTCTGAAATTTTAAGTCGGAGTTTTAGTAAATGCCTAAGAAAGGAGAACTGCGCACGTTGTGCAGCCTGCACCCAGAAATGTTCACGTGCTTGCAATTGTCTGACGTCAGTTGCTGCTGGAGGTCTGGTTTTGTCCTCTCGAGGTGGGGTTTGCTCTTGGGTCACCTCTCACCTCCACCCGGCCCAACCATGCTGAGCCAGTGTGCACACACAGGGCCCAGCCTGCGTCCCCTGGGCTCCTCAGTCCCACCTGGACTCGGCCCTGTGGCAGCTTCTGCCCCCCACCGGCTCTCATGCTCACTGCCCTGGGCACTGCATGGTCCCGAGCCTCTGCTTGTGCTGCCTGCACACTCGGTGCTCTCACAAGGTTTGCTGCCTTCCTGGCCCCAGGGCTTTTGCCTCCTGAAGGCGACTGGTGTGCGGGCAAGGAGCAAAGGCCTTTCGAAGCCGGTTCTGAGGAAAGCAGGGAAAAGCAGATGCTATGGCTCTCGGCCGTGGCGCTGCTGCTTTCCGGGCACGTCTGCTCCTGGCCGGCTTCCTACTGAGCTTCGGAGGGCCTCGGCACCCTGGTGCGGGAAACAGCCAACGCGTCTGCGGTCCGCATCTGGCACGGGAAGGCGCACAGCGGCCATGTCCCTCTGCTCACAGTTCACACAGACACTCAGGCTTCTCACCTAGAGGTTTAAGTTCTAAGGAGCTTTGATTTTATTTTGGTATAATGGGTAAAGCATGACCAGTTGGAAATTCAGGAGCCCAGAGTAAGCGAGGTCGAGGAAAAGGGGCTTCGACCTGAAAGCAGAGTCCACGGTGCAGCCATTCCCCCCAGAAGAGCCAGGTGAAGACTCTAAAGGCCGTTTCCAGGATCATTTCCTGTTTAGCTGCAGCTCTGGGATCCTCCACGCTGCGTCCGCAGTTTCAGCGGGTGAGGACAATTCTATTAAGCAGACGTCCCCTGGGATGGGGACAGCTTATTTATCAGCACGGCTTATCTGCGTCTGAGGCGGGTCCTCCTGTGCGGAGCAGCTTGGAGGCCTCCCTGAGCTGCCTGCCAGCGGGAGCCGTGTAAGGAGAAGCCAAGGTCTGATTCCGGCCGCGCCGCGCTTCTGAAGGGTCTGTCAAGCCTCGCATGCTGTTTGTCAGCTAACACTTGCGGAGTGACACTCACAAAGGGCACTTATGTCCCTTCACAGGGCGGGAATCGGGGCCCACACTCCGGGGCTATTCTGGGCTTGGGAGCGTGGGTATCTCCTCTTCCTGGTGATAGCGCCTGGCCCTGGACGCCTGGGTTGAGGAGAGCAGCCATGCAGGGCCTGTGGGCTCGAGGTGGGCACACAACCTCTGTCCAAGGGCCTGGCCTCGTAGCGTGCAGCTCCCCTGAGCGAGGCAGCTTCCTCGGAAAGTCAGTGAAAATGAATAAGCACTGGCCGCTGCCGCTGCTGAGCACTGCCCAACGGCAAGCGTTCAAGCGTCGCTCTGCGGGGCCCCAGCCTACTCCACACCCAGGGCAAGCGAAGTGCTCTTAGGTGTCTCCCTCGCAGATGAGAACACCGATGCTTAGTTTAGGGAAAACCTCTGAACTAGGAACCGAACGAGAACGGAGACATTCGGGTGGTACTGTGGCTCACAGAGCTTCAGAGCCCTCGGTTTGTTTTTCTTTATTCTCAGAAGACTGAAGCTGTCCAGGATGGAAGGGGGAGTGATGCGTTGGCACGGGATCACAGAAGAAGCATTCGGGTGCCTGCTCAATCCTCCTTTCTCATGTTGCCCGGATACAGTGTGTGTGCTTGGTTGTGCGTGTTTTCCCATGTCCATGTGCACCCCGAAAGGTTGCCGTGACCCTGGTAATCCCCTGTGCTCCACCCTAAGACAGAGGAGTTTCCACTCTGCACCCGCTTTCCTAATCCACCTTCTGGCTAGGGTTTGAATTCCCCACTCCTCAGATCCGGGCCGGCCCCGTGTCATAGTCACTGCCCCTCCTTACAAGCCGATCGCAGACTCACTTCGAACACTGGTGCTTTGAGAATAGTGGAAAAATCAAGAAAAGCTGGGAATAAAAGTGGGTACCTGAAGACCTGGAAAAGAAACCCAAGCTCCTGTTGGAGACCAAGGTGCACTGGCCGGCGTCCTGAGGCCTGCGCCTGTCACTCCCCCTTTCATCCAGCCCTGCTGTTCGTTTCTTCCCTCAGTCGCTACCCAGATGAGGAGCCAGGAAGGCTGCAGAAGAGCTAGGGAGGAGGTCCCTGTCCCAGCGCTCGGGCTCCTCTCAGAGTCCAGATGCCCACGAGGCCGGTCCCCTCTGAGGACCCGAGCCAGTTCCTTTCTGCCTCTGCAGCCTGTGCTTCAGCAAAGGAAATGCTCGCCGAGGGGTGAAGACCCAGGAGTCGATGTCTTCAGAGAGAAGAAGCTGCCGGAGGAGAGGGTGCGCTCTTGTCCCAGCCGTGCCTTTCCTGGGAGGCCCGTGGGATGGCGGTGGGCCAGGCACTGGCTCCGCTCTGTGGAAGATGACATTTCATCCCAGAGCTTCCCTTCATGTCTAGAGATGGATGAGTCCGCTGTCCATTTATCTCCCCACAGAACTGCTGTGCTGTCTTCTCTCTCCTTAGCTTTATCTTATAAATTAGCTACCTAATTTATCATCCTGAAGTTCAGAATCAATTAGGATGTTATGTTGCTCAAAAAAAACTAAACCTTTAATGGAGGACCTAGCCATAAACAGTAGCAGACCTTCTGTCTTGTCCTTCAAATGTCCTCTGACCCAGAGCCTAACCAAGGTCCCCTGCCACCCTCCACCTCCATAGCTGTTTCCACCCCTTCCTTAATATCAAGCTGCAGGCAGAGACTTCGCATCTGTTTGGTTTACCTTCATCCCTGCAGCTCCGCGGCAGGGTGCTCCTGTAGCAGTGGATGTCTGTGGAGCCCCCTGCAGGGTCCATTGCTCGGACCCTGCAGTTGTGCTAATTTCTCTCTGTTCAGCCTTTACTCAGCGCTTATTAAGCAACATGAGGATGAATCCCTCCTCTGAGTTCCAACAACTCAAAAATTGTCAATCACCTTTTTGTCTTTTAGGTACGAACATTTTGGTACGTCATGTATCTGATGAAATTGTCGGCTCTTTCCACAGAATGTATGTTGAAATTATCTTACTTCTCCTCTCCTTCGTGCTGACCATCACAACAGCTGCTTTTGCAGATAAAAGACTCAAGAGTGCTCCTGGCTAAGAATTCTCTATTCCAGGGTCGCTGTTTTGTTAGAGGAAAACCTTTGGAGTCCTATATGTGTCTTTTAATGTTCTTTTCTTGTATCCCAGTCTCCTACATTTTACTGAAATACCTGATATTCCATTAATAGTTACTGAACTATTAAATATATTGACAAAGGGCTTTTCTTTAGTGTTTTCTAAATATGAGAGATTATTTAGGTGCAAACCCCCAGATGGACAGCACGCAGAGTGAATGCAGCGTAGACAAGAGGCTTTGGGCCCCTCTGTGCTGGGGCAGCTTCGGAGTGTTAGGGATGCCCCTCCCTGGCCAAGAGAGTGGACACTGAGACTGCGGGGTGCAGAAAGACTGAGGGCCCTCTCTGTACCTTGCTCCCAGGGATGCTGTCAGCCTAAAACTGCTCTAAAAATATAGCTTATTTCAAAGAAAAACATTTGCATACTTCTTCCTTGTATCCTGATGCTAAGAAGTTCAAGCACACACTCATTCAGAGGAAGTCTGAGTAATATTCAGAAGAATGGCACAGGCTGCCCTTGCCCTAAAACCTTATCTCTTGAGACAACTGGTCCCAGTTGGAGTTGAACAACTTGCTTGGACCTGGGCATTGGTCCTCAGAGGAAGCTGTCTGGGATCTCTGATGAGCAAACTCTCCTCCAATGTCAGGCCAAGAGCAGCAGAGGCTGGGGAGGCAGGCAGTACCACTGTGCCCTGGGTCTAGAGCTCCTGTGAGCACGTCCAACCTTGTAGGTACAGCCTCTCCCGCCCCAGCACCCTCCCAGGATGGCCCAGATACTTTCCTTCTGTGTTGCTGCTTCTCCAGGATTTAAAACTCTTCTGGTGATGGGTGTGGCCTCACAGGGGAAAGGAGATCACAAAGCAGCCACATCTGTCTAAGGAAGTGGACGGCTGCCTTGTGGCGGCTAAGCCTCCTGACTTGGTGTCGCCTCCAGGGCAGCTACCCTGGGAGGAAAGGGTTCTGCAGGCTCCAGTCCCTGTGTCCCCACCACACAAGGTGATCATGCAGAGCGATCTCAGCATTTGTCAAAAGCTCTTTCCAGATGTGGTGATTGTAGTCAATGGTAGATTTCTGAAGAAAAGATCCATGCAGCGAGTTCAAGTGTGAGCAGAAATGGCAGGGAGAACCCGGGCACCAAACTGATGGCCGAAGGGAAACTCAGAGAGAGAAGCCCCCCTTCTCTGTCCTCCACAACTGCTCCACAGGGGTATGATCGCCTTGGTTGACACCACTCTTATGTCATCCCCCGCTCTGAAGTTGGAAGGTAGTCCACAAATCTCCCTTTTGCAACAGAAACCTCATGGATTGCTAGCAATCAGGGAAAGATTCAGAGATCTGAACACCCAAGCATTTGCCTCTCCCAGGACGGTGCCACTGAACCAGCAACATGCTGCTTCCTAAGAACCACTTTGAAAAAGGTTTTGTTTAGTCTCTTTTCCAGGAAGAGAAGCTAGAGATCAGACATACTGAGACTGCTTCAGCTCCAGGAAACAAAGTATCTATCCATCCATCCATCCATCCATCCATCATCTATCCATCCAACTATCCATCCATTATCTGTCTGTGTCACTGCTCAAATGACAACACTGTCTAAATTGAGTCACTGTATTACCACAGTGCTATGTAGCTTTCAAAACTAAATACAAGCAGGTAAAGATGATATGTAGATTTTAACATCGTCTTACACAGCTTCAGGGACTTGACGACCAAATGTAGAAAAGACTGACCCTAGTGTTTAATTGTGAAATTAATCTAATTTCTCCATCTTTTAAATGTTTAGTATTTCCAGTAGTTCCTATACATTCCAGAAATTTTAAAAGGAAAATACAACCAAAAAAAAAAAGCTCTAGTTCTACTGAGAGTTGCTCTCATTCACCTGGGGCCAAAAAGGATGGAAAGCATCCCTAAGTCTATTTCTTTACAAGGTCTAGAGGATCCTAAATATTTAGCTGAACACAGAAATGCTCATTTGACTGTTTCAAAGGTACTCATATTTGTTGATGTACAAACTTACTGTAGTTTTGGGGTGATCATAATTTTACTAGTCAGTCATGTGTAGATCTACAGAAATCTAAGCATTTCTTCACTATTTATCCATTCGTTTTTGTATAAATCTATATTGAATGCTCACTGCTGGGCACTGAAAAGGGAGCAACACACATGTGATTTCTCCTGGGCTTACAGCCCATTGATGACACTGACATTAAATGAAGAAATGGAAGGTAACTGCACAGGGTAGACCACGGGAGAGCGAGATGCGTGTGACCCCTGCCACGGTGAGCATGTGTATTTACAGTGTTTTGCGCCAGTCCCTCCTGCAGGAAGCCACAGGTACCCGCTGTCTGCAGTGAGCTCTGTGCTGTCCAGCTCCAGCTCCGCAGTGTCGTAATCCTAACCGCTATTTTGCTGGCTCCTTCAACCACTCAGAGCTCTGAGTGTGTCTGGCCTTGACCTTCTCTCCTTTCCACAGGACCAAGAGGATTCTCACTCAGCACAAGATGTGAAAGTCGGTCAGCCTGTGCAGGGGGCGGGTGGAGGCCAAGCTCCCTTTGAGCAGCTTCCTGCTGAGTGCTGCTGCCACTCTGCAGACTCTCCCCCTCTGCTCGCCTCTTCACACTCCACTTTGTCACCTGCCACCGTCCGCTCACTCCCAGAGACTTTGCTCCCTCTAGCTGGCCACTTCTTTCCTGTTTCTAAATGCGTATCTCAAGTCTGGCACGATCTTCACACTTCACCTTGCTCAGCTAAACCTGTCTGCTTGACAGTCAGGCACTTTGGAGCTTCATATCTACTCTTTCTCATGCCCTGGGCGAATTCCTTTTTTGGTACTCAGACGTCAACAGGTAGGATTAAACAGCACATGGAGGAGGGCCGACTCCCTCATGTTGGGGTGTGTTGTAGGAAGCCCACTGGAGGAGGGAAAGCTAGAGGTCTCCTCGGTGACAGGGACGGTGACAGGCAGCCCGAGGTGGGCTGCGTGGAGTACTGGGTCCTCCCCAAGGCCCTTCAAGCTGGGAAGCTCTAGGTGTAGCTCTAGACCTCCGCAGCACCAAATTCAAAGGACAAGCAGGGTTATCAATCTTAGCCAGTCCTGTTTGGACATGCCCAGTGTCAGCCTGTCATCACTGCATAAAAAGAAAAATTATCCAAGTGCCAACGTCGACAAGAAAATTGTTAATTGCATTATTTGAAAAGCCATGTAAGCAACGACTGCTTCCAGAATGCAGGCCATAGATTTCATGTTGGTGATGTTTTAAAAATGGTTATAAATTGTAAGAACAAAAGATTACATTAGCAAGCAAGAAGTACAGGAATTACTGAAACGTGTTTCATTTGACCCCAGGCCTTCAGCGTGGGGACCGAACAGGGAAAGGCCAGCGTTTGCAGGGCTGTGGTGCAGAAGCAAGGTTGGAGGATGGGTGGCGAAGCCCGGAAGATGGCCTCAGGGCTGGACTGCAGGCCCCTCCTGACCCCCTCCGGCTCTGCAACTTCATTCCTGCTCCCAGCAGGGAGGGGACCCTCCAAAACAAGGCTCTGTTGGCCACAGTACAGGGAAGGCAGGGGATGCCAGGGGCTCAGCCTTTCCTAGTTCTGCTGCCTTCTCAAATACCAAGCCCCAGCTCTTAGGGCAGCGCGTCCCGAATCCTGCCGAAGTAGAAATGTTATTTCTTAGTCTAAGTTGAAAATAAATGAAAATCTGGATTCTCTCCCCAAAAAGAATTGCTCTCTTCCAAATTTCTTTTCTCTGCACACTATATCTTCATTTTCAATGGGAAGGACTTGAAATAACCACAAAGATTTTCTTAATAAAAGATTAATAAGATTTTAATGACTTACTTATACTCGCTCATCTTTAAGAAAATAAATCTGAAGTGATTTGTAAAATTATATGTCAGTTGAGAAGACATATGTAAATGAGAAGAAAGTCCAAGAGAGAACAGAAGCTGCCAGGCACAGTGGCACATGCCTGTCATGCCAGCTCTCCAGGAGGCTGAGGCAGGAAGACCATAAGTTTGAGCCAACCTGAGTAGTTAGATTCTGTGTCAACATCAGTGGTATAAAAGGAACAGGGAGAAACCAGGGGTGCAGCTCAGTGCAAGGGCCTCCCCAGGTCCACTCCCCAGTGGCAGGGATGAGGGGGAGAGGGAAGACAGAAGGATAAGTGATTCAGGACAGAGGTAATGCTCCTGATAATGACTGGGCTACAGTTTCCTCAGGAGAGTGAATGACAACAATCCTCACCCACAGACATTAGCAGCTCGGGAGTTTCCTGACTGACACCCACGAAAGCTCTCTGCAGCAGCTCTGGAAAGAAGACATCGTGTGGGGAGCAACACACCCAGCAATGTGAGCTCAGCCAGGAGCTATTTAAACTGTAGAAAACCTCACAGCTCTTCCTGTGGCAGTGGGGAATCAGTTTCTTGTTGCCACCACAACACTGTGTGGTAAAACATCACTGCAACCTTAGTGGCTTGAAGCAGCGCATAGGCAAAGCATCCAACCACCTGGGCCAGAAGTACGGAGTTGGCACGCAGAGCTGCGGTCGGGCGGAAGAGCTCTGAGGACAGTCGGTCCCTGGGATCCCAGCTTCGGCAGTCTTCGGGGCTTTGGGGTCTGGCCCGAAGCCCTCACCTCTACTCTGTCCCCAGAGCCCCTGGGACCTGCCTTGTGTTCCCGGTGGTGCTGCTGTGTCCCAGGAGGCGGGAACATCTGAGCAGACACAGCAAGCCAGGGCTCGACTGTCTTTGGGGTGGGTATTCTGGCTCCACAAGGCCCTCTGCAGGCAGGGGGAGTCCGGTGTCTGTGCATGCAGCTCGAGGACTTCTTATCCAAACTGGAGAGGAAGGCTGAATTGTGAGAGCTCTCCATATGTTTTATCTCACGGGACAGTTTGGTTCCTACAGGGGTCAGGCAGTGTTGGGCCTGATTTCCTGATAGCAGCTGAAATGCAGGTGTTGGAGCTGGCCGTCGAGGGCACAGCCAGTCTTTTGCCTTGCACAGGAAGCAGGTGGCATCGGTGATGAGTGAACCATTTTAAACATGCCTTAGGTCCACGGCCACAGCCTGGGAGGCGGACATCTCCTCAGGGCTGTTCATCCAGTCCGGCCTGCTGACCCAGGAAGACTGGGTCACTTTCTATAGACAGCTGGCATTCTAGCTTTTGTGTTTAAAACAGATACTGAAAAATGTCCACTGCACCCACAAAGATCCCCAGGAAACCCATCTAATTGATAAAACTGTTCAGTGGAGGCCCTCTGCGACATGCTGTGCAAACTGTGTCCTCCCAGGATCTTAACTCCTTGAACGGCTTTGTAAAATCATCATTTAAGAATGATTGTTGAAAACAATGGCTTTGGTCATTTGGCCTAGATCAAACTATAAGGCGAAGAAACCCTTGACATCACAATGTAGAAGACTGACATCTCTTCTCTCTGCTACAGCAGAGGCCGTGTGGCCAGCTAGGATCTTGGATCTCCAGTATCCCTGAAACTTGGGCGTGCATTCAAGTTACTGCCTTGAGATGAAAATGTGTTCTCACAGCTTCAGTTTTCCTTTTGGTATAAAGCTGCAGGTCACCCCTCTGAGCTTGTGTAGCTTATCTTAGGTCTGCACCCTGTTTTCAGAGTTAAAGTCCAATAAACCCGAGAAACCTGCATAGTGTGTTAACTCGGCAAAGCTGCTTGGCTTAACTGCTTAGCTACTCGAGTAACTGCTGGTCCCCGTGGCAGCTCGACCTGATTCAGACCTGAAATTCACCCCGGGAGAACCTGGCTTTAGCTTAGATTTGACAAGGAACTGGATTAATGCGGTGGAGCAAATCTGATCACCTAAGCACTCGCCATCTTTCAGCAGCTGGCCCATTTCCGCCACACAGCAGCCCTGAGCGCCCCTTCCTGGGGTCTGAGACCTGCAGAGGTGACCCCTTGAAGGCCTCACCGCAGCAGAGTGGGAACAGCCTCTGTCCAGATTGCTGCGGGACCTGGCAGCACTAGAGAAAGATGGGCCGGCATTTCTGAATAGGCGCGCCTGGGCTATGCAGGGAGGACTGACCCTGAGTGCCAGGGCATCTACAGACAGAACCGTGGGGCCCTGGCATGGTTCATCCCACGGGGATCCTTGGACACCTTCTGCGACAACAGGAAAATCACAGTGACGTTTATGTTCCTCCAGAGGGGTCGCGTGCGAGGCGGTGGGCCTCCGTGGCAGACCCACTGCCCGGGAAGCTCACACCACACTGGCTCCTAAAACCATAGGATCCTTGTTTCTTCCATTTCTCTCCACTGCTCTCCATTTTGATTGATGGAAATCTGCGATTTCTCCAAGAAGGAATTTTCTCTCCTTAAAATGTAGGTTACAGAGTAAAAGTATGTTCTATGCCATTTCAGCACAGAAAACTCTGGGCTCTGGATTTGTTTGTTCCTTGGACCAATGTGGGTGGCATGGACGGCTACCACCGGGGCTGGTAATGCAGTGTGGCCGGGTGTGGAGCAGGTGTGCCCATGGGAGGGGCTCGCAGGGCTCTGTGACGTGTGCGGAAGACAGGAGGGTGGAGAGCAGAGCGTCTACCTCCCTTCAGAAGACCCTCCTGGGGGCTTGAGCCCCTCCTTCCGCCCAGACTCAAATCCTGCCCATTGCTAACCACCCTGGATGCCTTCCTCTGCCTCAGGCGTACCACATCCCTGAGCTCCAGAGTGTCTCTTACTTGTTTTCTCTTGGCATTTGCAAAAATACTCTTAGAGTATTAATCATTTCATGTGTATAACAAATCGTAGAATATCGCAGGATACGTTGACGGCGTCTTTCTTTTCTGTCGCTGCCTGTTATGGTTGTGCCTTGTTAGAGGTCCCCAGCAGAGGCGCAGCAAATGCTTGGGCAGAAATGGACAATGAGTGAGGTGGGAGCCACACACAGATCTAACGGTGAGCACAGCAGGACACTTCGGGGCAGATAATGCTGTCCCACGGTCAATGCTATCCCGCTTCCCAGCTTTATCAGTATGTGTTGGGTCTCGCTGGCATCTGCTTTCTCATTGATTCATTGGTACTTCTTAGTACACCACCTACACTTTGCTTTTTCAATTGATTCCATTTATCACCATTCCTCGGCTGTGTCTCTCATGTTTCCTGCTAATATTTAATTCATATTCATCTTCAATTTCTATTATTTACCATACGTAGCTATCTCCTTGACCTTCTACTCCCAGATTTTTCCTCTAAGCTCTGCCAAAGATCCTGGACTTGATGTCTTTTCCCGAAGAGATTTGAGCGGGACCCTGTCTTCGAGGAGCCTCGGTTCTGGAACCATGAGCGCTGGGCAACCCAGCTGCCCCAGGGCCTCCAGAGCGAGGGGCGTCAGTGGTGGGAGCAGGAGGAGGTGAGCAGATAGCAACGTGGTGGAGCCTCGGGAGGTGAGAGTCACTGCAAGCCAGAGCACAATCAGAGCACAAGGGACCTGTCCGTCGGGGTCTCTCTGCTTTGTGTCCCTGGCATGAGGGTTTCCTCCTCCCAGCAGAGCTGGAGGACCTTCAGAGTGCGTGCTTTCCTGTGGGGTGTTCTCCACGCTGGGCTTTCCCACGGACCCCCAGGGTCACTTGCAAAAGCATAGAGGGACTTGAGAGTGAGTGGGCAGCCTGAGCTCAGTTATCGGACTGTGATCCGTTGGCTGCTGAGTGAGTGGAGCTGGCACAGGACAGGCTCGAGGGCTGAGCCTGCAACCCCACAGATATGTGCAGAGCTCAGTTTTATATTTATGCAGACAGTACATACTAGACATGGATTTTCAAAAGCCTATGAAACCAATATAGACACAATTCAAAAGCATTTAGTAACTGACTCCTTATTACCCTGGAACTATTTCTTAAGACATAAGTATTCAAAAAGGACATTGAAAGGTTCTTTCCCAATGTGTAAGGTGTAAGTGGTATAGAACTACAGGGCCGAGAACAATCTGCTCTCTAACTTGGACAATTCTGCGTCTTTCGCTGCAGCTTGTCTCATTTTTCACTGTAAAGTCAATCAAACCACCTCCTTTGAGGAGAGAGGAGGGGGTGCTATGGGCTGAAGGAGGGGAGAAGAGCTCTCCTGTTTGAAGCTTGCATTCCTTTTTGTCCGTTTGGTTTTATAGAAATGAAATTCCTCCACTGCATCATGTCTAGTTCCCAACTGGCTCGCCATGGACAGTGATGAGCCCTCCGCTGTGTTCAGATCTGGTTCTGTCATCAAGCCTGCCCCTGCCCCTCAGACGTATGGGGACTTGTGCTCCATAAGCGCTGGTCTCTGACCCAATTCAGTGATCGCTAGTATCTTGAAGGAGGCCCTTTACGAGCTGGCCCAGTCCACCTCTGTGCAGAGCAGCCCTTCCACAGCCAACTTCCTGCACACGGTGCCATTTCCTGCAGTTCCCGCTCTTCTGGCTAAATCATATTTCGTGCTGCTCTATGGGAGTGAAAACAGGCAAACCCTCCTTGAAACCTCCACTGCACACTCAGAAGGACCCAGCACGGGAACCTGGGGTGCTGTTTCAGCCCCGTGCCCGCAGGCCTTCTCCGGAGGCCACTCTTGCTGACCTGAGCAGCTCCACCTGGCCTTGTCCCGTGATTCTGCAGGGCTCACGGGCTTTGCCACAGCGCTCAGCTCTTCCTCTCCCCTGAGCTCTGGGCCGGATTTGACGCCTCTCACAGTGTCCTCGAGGAGGAGCAGAAGGACAGCGATCTTCTCCTCCAGGCAGCTCTCCCTGAATGGAGCCTGGAAGTTCAGTGTCCTTGTGCATTTTTTCAAAAGGTTGGTTTGAGAGGCAGAATTTGAAGTGGAGAGAGACACCACAGGGGTCAGAGGAAACCCAGAGGATACCTCAGTTCCGTTTCCAGGTTCTTCCCTTGCCTATTGCTGTATTTGCTTACATGATTTGTCAGATTTGGGTTTGACCTAAGCTAGTTTAATGTAGGTTTCTGTCCCTTGCAGCAAAACTAATCAGACAGAAAAAGCCCAGAAATTTAAGAACACTTCAATAAGTGTCTTCATGTAAGGAAATGCTTGTTGCGTGGCATTTCAGGACTGAACTTGATAATCTCTGCACTCTGGGAGACTGAGACAGGCGGGTAGCCAGCTCAAGCCCAGCCTGTCTTAGGATGAAAAATGGAAAAAGGGTTAGAGAAAGCAAACTGAACCAACCCGAGATTGGAACTTGAAAATCAGAAGTACATGAGATATGACTGACAGATTTATTGTACTGAAAGACATGTTGCCATTAACTCTCTTCAGATCCTCCGCTCACTCCAGACACTCTCATCCCATCACAGTTACCACTTTTTTTTTTTTTTTGGTACCAGCGATCGGACTCAGGACCTTGTGCTTTCGAGGCAGGTGTGGGAACCACTGAGCTAAATCCCTGGCCCTCGGTTGCCACTTTCTGAAGCATTTCTGGAAGCCTTCTTTCGTGTCTTTACAAGCTGTGAAAAGAAACTTACTAAATGCTGCTTCGAGTGCCATCTGACACACAGGCAGGCTGGCGGCAGTGAGATCATGTCTCACCCACCTCGTTCGCTGGATCTGGCATTTCCCAAACCCCGAACGCACTGTGCTGTCCCCGTCAGACACTGTCACATAATGCAGTCCTGGGCAGCATATTCCAAGAGGCTGCATCTGTCAAGTGCGCTCCATGACATTTGCACAGCTGCAAACCCCCTCAGGACACATTCGCAGTGTCCCACCACTGAAAGACACGGACAGGATTTGGAAGCATGCAGAGGCAACCTCAGAATTCCCAGAGAAATGCGTCGCACCTTATGGTAATTTTGGAATTTCCCATGTGATTCTCTGCCCAATAGGGTGAGACAGAATTTTACCATTTTGGTGTTGCAGTGGATGCAGTATTTTGGCCATGGTTCAGGAGTTTTTAGAATTTAAAACTACCTCAGTTTGCTGTAGGCTTGAAGGCACTTTACTTACAACCCTTTTGCATCGGGAAGAAAACCAAGCACCTGTAGTCGTGACTGGTAGATATTTACATTATTAACAAGTTGTAAAGAGCACTCTCTGTCCTGAAAATAAGCCCTTTCTCTTAAAACAGCTTCATTTTCCCAAAAGTGAAGAAACTTGGAGACAATGATGTAAATTCTATTTGAAAATTGAATTTCATGAAATTAGGGTAAGTTCTTTCTTTATTCATATTTTTAATTTCAGAGTTGTCAATTTACTTTCTCATTTTTTAATCTAATTTTATTAATGTTTTATTTTTGGATGGAGAGTCTATAGCCACTTTCACTTAGTAAGACTTGTTTTTATATTATCCCATCTAAATTCTTTTTTATATGTATTATTTAAATCATTACCAAAATATTTTAAATTTTATTTACTTTCTGATTACAGAATACTTAGTCATAGCAGAAAGAATATTTTAAACTTACTTTAAAATTTAAATTATTTTTTAAAAATATCAAATTCATTGAGTTAATTTTAATATTTAAATCATCCTATTATATAATAATGCTACATAAACAAAATTTATATACTTTTTATTAATACATAGTTCAGTAAAAATATCACTACTGTTAGGTTGCTGTAATTTCAATAAAAAATGAAAAAGTATCAAATGTTATTTTTCCTGAAGATTTTTCAAATTTCTGAACTCAAGATTATGTTATTTTAGTGCACTAATTTCTCGAAGCAAAAAATAGGACAAAAAAACCTCTCCAAAACCCACAAAATGAACACAGCCAAAATATTTAAGGAGTTTTATTTATCATTCCTTTCACGTAAACACATGAGTACTTCTATATACACAAATGACAGCTACACATGCATGATGCATATACACCTATGTGTAGGTATATTTATGTGTATATACACATATATTTAAATGCACACAGACATGCATGTATCTATGCACATATAGTCTGCTTAGGTTTTTATATATATTAACATTATATATTTTCTTTTCTATATGTGTGTGTAACTACATTATGCATTTTATATAATTTCGCTAATAATTACATACATGTGCTATTTTAAAATGTCAATACACACACTCAGTTAAATCAATTTTTTACAAAGACTATTAAATCCATCTTTTCTCTCCTTGAAGTGGCATCTTTACCTTATACAGCACTGCATATACATATGGTATATTATATGGATTCTGATCTGTTTTACTGATGAACTTCTATCCAGTACCCAGATTTTTAAATGTGAATTATTTATAATAAGTATTATGTGACAGAATTTATCCCTTATTCCTTTTTTCAGAATTCCTCATCTATTCTTATATATGATTCAAATTATTTTAATATACATTTTTATAAGCTACAGCTAATAGTTATATTGATATGAAACTAAGTTTGGAGACTAATTTAGAGAAATTAACATGTTTATTAAAAATAATTATGTAGTCCCTGAACATTTCTTGTTGAGTTTACTCATGACTCTTTTTTCTTCCTGCCCGTCTTCCTTCTTTCCTTCCCTCCTTCCTCTTTCTTTCTTCCTTTCTCTCTCTCTCTCTCTCTGGAAGCACTGAGCACTGCTGTCCTGAGCTTTGCTTCCATTTTATATTGTAACTCCTTGGAAATGCAAAAGCGTTGTTCGTAGGCCCCTGATTGTGACTATTCCTGTGTGGGCAGCCACCGTGCAAAGGGACAGATTGAGCAGGGTGTTGGTTTGGGTGCTTGTTACATGCATCTTTATCTCCCCAAGTCTTTAAAAGCACGCGTGCTTCAGGCTTCCTGAATATGAAATATTATGTAGCTATCTACCTTTGAATAAAAGGCTCATTTTCCCATTGCTATCTGGAAAATATGCGTCTTACCAAGAGTACTTCCATAAGGCACAATGTGGCACACACTAGATTCTCACAGCCGGAGATGTTTCCTTCATTATAAACGTCCTGAAAATGAGCAGTTTTAGAAGCTATACTTTTAATCACTGTAAAATAGACCTTTTCAACTCCTGTGTTAAGAATGATGTCACCAGGAATTATTAATTATCTTGTCAAGACATTTAAAATTAATAATGTCGTGTGTGAATAGGAAAAGACAATTGGCACATAAGGTTCTATTTACTTTGTTACTTTGAGCCTTAATCTTCAAAAATATGATTTATTAATTTATTTGAAGTGCTCTGTTTTCTTTACTGATGAATATTTTTGTCTTCTCAATTAATGACATAATTTTGTTTCAAAAACTATATTTAAAGTTTTCATGTAATTTACAGAGGGACTAAAATTTAATTTCATCTTATATCTGCTAACATTTATATTATAGAAAAATAAATTTATATTTTATTCAAAATTGGCTTCATTATTTTAATTCTCATTTTGTATTATAATTTACTCCTCTTTATAAATGTGCATCAAAGTGGAAATATAAAAAAACATAGAAACATTTCAAAGCCACAAAATGTCTGTTAAACATTAATTATAAAAGTAAGTCAAACTTTGAGAGGGAAAAGAAATTAATAATATATTATGAAATAGACATAGTTTTCATTTTCTTATGCCTGAGGGTATAACACAGATTTTATGATAATGTTGGCTTTAAATTTTCATTCTGTTGTTTGGAAAAGTTTTGGAAATCAGTAGAAAGAAAATCTCTACTGCTCTTCCAATACATTAAAAAAAAAAAAGACATCATATTTAACACAATAGATAGAGAAAATCAGGTCACTGCTAGTTCTTTGTGCTGTTTGCACATTTAATTTCTCTTTCATTAATAATGAGAGTTACTTGTAAAATAATCATTCAGTCTTGAATTTCCCCTTTCTTCTAAAACAAAGTAATTACTAGGTAAGGACAAGAAATGGAATAATAGCATGTATTTATGCAGCTATAGAATGAAACGGGAAACCTACCCATAAATAACTCGTTCAGATTTTATCTGAGAGCTTTCTGGGAATATTAAAGCAAACGTTATTCTTAAAAGTGCAGCCCAAAACACAGGTTCTCTAATCCACAGCACTTGGCAACAGGAACCTAAAGGCAAAAACTCTGAATATCGAAGTCATGAATGAGCACAGAACTACTAAAGAAACCTAAATGAACAGTAATCAGCGATTAGAGATCATAGACTTCAAAAAATTGTCCTGTTAATTCAAAAGCTACTTTCATTTACTAACTAAATAAAGAATTAAACCTTGGTCCATGTTGCTTTATTTTTTTCTTGTAAATTTAGCATTTGTTGCTTTACAAATTACTGTGGTTTTTTATTAGGTTGTGCTGGTCCGGGGGTTTCGGCACTGGCGTTTGTTCTGGTTCCCTGGCGATCCGATCGGCCACAGCAGTGTGGATGGGGTCCTCCCAGCAGACGTCGTCAGTAAGACACCTGGGTGAGCACTCAGGCCTGCTCCCAAGGTCTGGCTCTCGGGGGTTTGTTTTCTAAAGAGTATGCATAACGATGTTTTTAAAAATACTATTTCTTTTGAAATTTAAATATCAAAAAATTTTAAATGAAACTGCCCAAAGTTGCGCTCACGGTTGGACTAGTTGTGACTGTCTTCCAAGGCCGCCTTTCAATTGGGAAGCTATGCGAGAACCAGAAAGAAGGTCGAGGTGTGTTAGCCACCTGAATCCAGGTGCGGGCCGATAGACTGCTTCAGGAGAATAAAACTTTTTATTAAAAACCCGGACCGAATGTTTACAAGTATTTGAAGCGGCCAGGATAGGAGGTGAGCCCACAGTTGTTCACAGGCGAGCACTGCGCTGGAATCCTCTGCGGGGCGGGAGGTGCCTCCCTGTTCTGGGCTGTAACCAAGGCTTGAAGAAGGCCCGGGAAGCCGGCCTGCACGGGAGAAAACCGGAGCCAGGAAGGACCCGCAGGCACAGCTCAGACGGCAGGGAAGCGGCTTACATTCGCCTGTTAGCACGCGTGGGCCTCATGTGCACTCGGGCGCGCGCGGAAGTTCAAAACCCCGTGGGGCGATAAACCCTCTCAGTTTGCCGCGATGAAAGGAGGACGCCGTTACCATCAGGGACACGCCCAGCGCACGGCGAGCCACGGAGGGAGGCACAGGGGTGGCAGGATGGGGGTCCTCACCCACCCGTGCAGCAGTCAGGCCAGGGGTTACATCTGCAGGACTCTCTGGAGTTTTAATCCACTGTCCTATGCCACTGTGGCTTCTCCGTAGTCATTTTATGTCCTCCTTTGTTTCCATTATTTAGTTTCTTCTTATTTCTTTGAGATTACTGTTATTTTTTTCTTGATTTAATTATTTGAATATTTTCCATTTATTTTTAACATTTTTTGTTTTTCCAATAAATAGATGCAAAGTTATTAGACTATAGTAAATGCTGTTTTACTACCTTATGTATGTTTACATGCATAGAATTAAGACCTACATACTGGATTATAATTTTATCCCTAACTAATTTTGTTTTGTGGTATGTTTTTATGTGTCTAGACACAATGGGTTTTTATTTTTCTGTCACTTTGAGATTATTTCCAATTTACAACATGGACCAAGAATACAGTGTCTCATGTTGTTTATAATCTAGTGTGCCTTTTCTCATCAATTTTTCTTAAAATTCTTCAAGACAGCTTAAAAATTTTCATATTATGTTATTCATTGAGTATTCAATTTTTTCTCTCTTTATGAATATATAAATCAAAGATCACACTATCCCAACCTTCAATATCCTCAGGTATGGTTATCGGCCCCTGAAAATACTAATGCCCGTTCATTTCATTCATTAATTCCACTGTTGGTTGGTTAATGAAACCCAGGAAATGTTGAAGATAGACGGATATTGTCATTGTACCTTTTTATTCAGATTCTAGTTAAAAATTACACAATGAAGATTAGATCAAAATTTTAAGAAATCGTAGTTAAAATAGGCTCTGTACGCTTCTAACCACCACCCAGGTTCTAGTGTATTTGTTTTATATTACTTTAGTAAAATAAGAATTTTTTAGAAGTGAATAGTAATTTATCCTCTAAAAAGTGGAAATACTGTGGGTGAAAACACAATTTACGACGCTGAACGTAGCTGGTGGGAAGCCAGCGCTGGTTCATGGGCAGAGGTCATTCCCGGACCAGAGCCTCCCGGCTTCTCGGCTAAAACGCAGGGTTGGGGTCTGTCCTGCTCAGCCTGAGCTGTTGAACGCTTGAGGCTGCACAGGAAGCGGAGTTGAGAGCCATTAGCTCCAACTGGAACCAGGGCAAGTTCCACGGCGTCCCTGCTCGGAAAGTCTTCCGGCTCAGGCGAGGACGGGCCCGGAGGGTCACAGCTGAAGCGCTGTCAGCAGCCAGCGGGGCTTCGTGGAGGGGCAGACCCGCTCCGGGCCTCTCCCTCTCCGCCCCTGCGGGGAGCGGCGTGCTGTTCTCCCCTCCCCAGCACACGCTGAGCAGCTGCAGAGCCAGGTGGCGCACGCGCCGGGTTTCCCCCTCGATCACTCATCGCTCGCTCGCTCTCTGGGCTCGCTCGGTGGGAGCTGGCGTGGATGCAGCCTCCAGGAGGCGGACTCCGGAAGAAGAGAGGGAATCGGCCGTGAGGTTAGGGCAGGGAGAAGCGAAAAGCAGGAGACAGACTCGAATGGCGAATGGCGTGGAAAGAGGAAAGAGCAGAAAACAGAATCCCCACCGCCCCAATTTTCCATGTTTCAGGTCTCAGCCACTTTCACACTCCCCGCCCGATTTTCTGTTTGCTTACTGAACTCCTTTTCTTCTTGAGATTGGTGATTTATTTAAGTGACAAAGAGTAGTAAGGAGTGTTAAAGTGGTCTAAGTACTTTGGGTCTTAAAAATGATTGCATAGACTATGCATTAATCACTAAATTGGTCTCTAGTTAATGGATTACCTTTCAAATTCTCATTTCTTGCATCAACTTTCTTAGACAAAAACTTTTTTCCCAAATGTAGAGACTGAAGTACTCTGCAATCGAGTGTGCTTTAGTTTGATCTCGGCTTGTCTGCACACAAGACTCCAATTAAGGCAATTATCTAAATAATTAAGGGCAAATAATTTTGCCTTATAAACAAATAATTATCCAATTAGGCAATCTCAAAATTAAACGGCCACGTGGGATTCTTAACAGTGGTATTTTGATGATTGAAGTGTAGATGAATCATCAACATTAGGATTCAATTTCCCCTGAAAGAATCGTATGTTTAAAATCTATGGAGAAATATCCTTGGCAGAGTCGACTGTGAGTTATATTGAATCCAAGTCTCACGAAGACGTTATAAGAGCGTTTTGGTGACAGACAGCGCGCGACCACGCGGAACAAGGCGTGTCGAGGCAGACTGCCCAAGCCTCAGGCCGCAGGCGCCTCGGAAACTTCGCTCCCACTCAGCCCCTGTCCGGCAGGGGCACTGTCCTCTCCTTCTGAGTGTCCCCTCCTTCTGAGTGTCCCCTGGGTGTTGGGAGCTGAGCTGCCAGAGGAGAGAGCGGGCCGCGCTCCATAGATGCCATCAGCTCTGCAAAGAGGAGCAGGACTTCCGCCCCGCCCAGGCGTGGAGCGAGCAGGCCCTGCAGTGAAGTGGAAGGAAGGCAGGAAATCTGAGCTCTCGAGCTCAGCGCTCAGCGTGGCCAAGGGACCAGAACCGGTGCCCCAGGTAACTGGATCAGGACACGGGGCCAGCGGGCGACGGAAGACAGTGTCGTGGGCAGCAGGCAGAGAGCGTTCGGTCGGCTGGCCAGACCTAGGAGGAAGCAGGTCCTCACTTCTTTCTGCAAGGATGTGGGTGGAGTGTCCTGAGCAGAATCCACTTCAGAAACCTGAAACGTGGCAGATGATGAAAAGCCTGCTTCAGGATACACTGGGAGCGTGTGGAGGGGCCAGGGCCGGCTCGGCCGGCCTGAGGGGCAGGGGCCAGGCTGGGACGCAGGGATCCTGCGGCTGCAGCCGGGAGTCCACACGTGCAGGGCCTTCGTGGTCTGGGCCTTAGAAACAGACAAGTCAGAGAACAGAGGGAGCGGCGCTGCCTTGCCTAAGTACCCAGCAAATTGTCTTCATTTGCTTTTCCATAGGTAGAGGCCTTGTGTGCTTGTCCTGTTCTCAGCATATCCTCTGATTTTCAAATGTCTTGGGTTTAATAAAATATGAAGTTCATTTTGCCAAGAAAATATCATCTGTGATTTCAGGCCTATTTATTTTAGAAGAAATATAATCCTCATGTTTATGATTCATTTACACTTAAATCCAGAAACCACCAAGAGGAACCCAGAGTACATCCAAGATAGTTCTTGTCATTCATGCATCATTTGAAAAGAAATTTTCATTAAGTTATGTAGCTCTGAAGATTAAACCATATCTAACTTGGAAAGTTAAGAGATATGGCTCCCCAGTTCAGGGAGTAACATAACCATGCTGAATCACAGACAGACGGAGCATCCCTCATTATGAAAGGGGAAACTTCAGGGTCAAGGGTCACCCGACACAACCAAAATCACGTCCAACTCCTAAAGAGCCAGAGCGAATAAGCTGGGCGGTGGCTGATTAATGCTTCATCGAGAACCAAGAGCACTTAGGACAGGGCTCTAAACATAACAGTGCCAGATCGTGTTTGCTTAATGAACAGATCTGTATCTCTGGGGCCCCGCCCATCAGATAAATGTGCTGGGGTTTGCACTTGGCATGGGCATCCATCATCCGCACACCAGCAGCCGGCTGTGATGCTCTGCTCCAAACTGTCTTATCAAATGCAATTCTGACCTCAACAAGCTTGTAACTCACAAATAACAGGAGCACAAAGTCTGCAAATATCAAAGAGACTTATTAAATTAACATAAAGACATCACTCATTTTGTATGGCTATTTGGGTGAGAATGTATGTGAGTAAAAATGTGTACAGTACATTAAGTAATCGAAATGCTCTTTAGTGTTTTATGTGCATGGGAGATGTTCATGGATGGAGGGATGTGAGGGGCTCTTCCATCAGACTGCACTGTGGAGGAAATGCTGTATCACTGAGCCGATCAGGAGCAGGTTGAGCAGCTGGAGGTGGAATTCGAGTAAATGGAGTTGGTGAGGAGGTTGATGTCTGCACAGCAGAACGAGATGATGGACTCACAGGAGTGGGCTGTGCGAAGGAGCCCAGGACACAGAGAAGGCTTCAGGTGCTCCAGGACAAGCATGAGGACAGGAACAGAAATACGATGCCATGGCGCATGGGGCTGAGCTCTGTGACAGTACAAGGCACTTAAAACCCAGGCTTCACCAGATGATCTTGCAAATGCACATAATCATAGTGCTGACCTCATGTGCTCTCTGGGTGGGTGGGTGAACTTAAACTGAGCTTATCCACTCCACACACTGAGTGAGCTGGCGCAGAGCTGAGAGGTTCAGTGAGACCCTAGGTCTTCCTGGTTCTTTCTGCTGTTGTCCGTTTTGAATCCAGGGCATTAAGCACTTCATTCCCTGTGTGCTTGGTCTTTCCTGGGGCAGTTTTCCCGCAGAAATCCCCCCTCAGCCAGCCCGCCTGGATGTGCCCAAGGACAGGGTGAGAGTTATGCGGGGCGAGCTCAGGAGAGTGCCATGGTTGCATGTCTCCCCGGCGGCTGGTGCTGGACCAGCAGAGCCCTGGTCAGCCTCGAGCCTCTCTGAGGACCTGTTTGTGCTGCAGGGGTAGAAAGGGCCGTGGGCCAGCCATGGAGTCAGAAGACGTGGGTTCAGAGCACGTCTGCTCTGTCACCCGCTAGCTATGAATTAGATAAATTACCTAGTATTCCTGGGGCTTCATTTCCCAATCTAAAAAATGAGGATCATAACACAAATCTTAGCAGCTGTTGTGGAAATCACAGTATTCAACATTGTAAAGCACGGGCACATCCTGAAATCCAGCCAAGAGTTACCTATCTCGGTTCTGCCCCTCCCGTTGGCTAAGTCTCATGCATTGAAGCGATCTTCAAGATCTTTAAGAAGAAAAATAAACCCAAAAAAGTGCTGGGAGGGGGGAGTCTGTGTTTTACTGCTGCCTTTTCTGTCCTTTGTTTGGGTGGGGTACTGGGCATCG
Organism: Heterocephalus glaber; assembly: GCF_000247695.1. The sequence continues at coordinate 22,860,291 of NW_004624763.1, read as the reverse complement.
GACCAAGGGTCTTCATGCTGACCAACGGCCCTAGCACATTTTCTCTTTCTAATTTTGAAACTAGGCCTCTCTAAGTCACCGAGTTGCTTGAACTTTTTGATGGTCCTGCCTCCCAAAGCCTCCCACCCAAAGGGCTGGGACTTCAGGCTTGTGGTGTGCTGATAATGACGTAAGAAGGGTGCAGGAGAAGGAAGCTCATCCAAAAACAAATCACAAAGCACTCTCAACGACTCTTCTTTCCTGGCAAAGAACAAAGAGCAGCGAGTGCATTGTGCACACACCAGATTCATGGAGCTGTAAGTGCACGGCTTCAGAATGGTTCTCAAAAGGGCTTTGCAGCTGGGAATGTGCATGGAATCAAGCTAAACGGCAGAAATCAGCTCTCTTCAGCCCTATAATCTGTGAAACTATGAGAAAAATGGAGAGAAATGAAACTAATATGCGACAGGGCACAGATTCACGATGCTGTGAATCACTGAGTTCACAGGTCAGGTGGCAGGGAGCAGCAGGCTGGGGCCGGGAGTCCCTGTCCGAGCTCCTGAGCCCCAAGGTGAGCCTAGTGAGCACAGCTGAGCATCACCCCCCGCTGCTCGCTCTCAGGACCTGCTCCGCAGGTGTCCCCAAGCACAGGGCTCCTCACGCTCGCCCAGAAGCAGGCGCCGACCCTCTCCTCGGCTGGTTAGGGACGGCACACGTGAGGGTGTCCCATGGAGAGCACACTGGCTTGGTTGGCACACGCATGGCAAGATCACGGTCTCATTTCCAACACTGGGCAGGATTCTGTGAATCTAGATAATTAAACAGTAACGGCTTGTTAAAAAATTAAAAACAATGTTTGCCATTCAATTCTGGCCTCAAATATCAAGGCAATGTACAGTTTGAGGTGCTGAATTCTTCCTTCACACCCCCAAAATATACATTTACTCTGATGCTCAGTAGTGTGAATATAATAACAAAGGTAAAATTAAAACCACACACACACACACTGCTGTATCTTAAGTTCACATAATAATGCTTCCAAACAGAAACTAGCAAATTCTTGGGGAAAAAGAACTCTGACGTGGTTTGTCTACACTGGAACTACAGAATAGCAGGCCACGCCTACTGTGCTGGGTGCCCCTGTTCATAGGCCTGGGCCAGGGTGCCCATGAGGGCTCTGCCACCCCTCTGGCTGTACAGAGTAGCAAGCAGAAGTTGGGTTCTAGCACTGGGTCCTGCACCCCAGAGAGCGAGTCGTCTTCAGGAACTTCGGGGTGAATGTGGAGTGGAATCCCGCGTACTTCCCTCTGCCCTAACTCTGAAAGCAGCAGTCTCTCTCAGAGGGGTAACGTTCCTCCATTGCCATTTGTAGGCTGGACTCTCAGTTTGGTAGCAAGACCCCTTGGTTCTCTGGACTCCATGTCTCACATGCCTTGGTCGTTTTCTCGTCCTTGAAACACAATACACACCACCTGCAAATCAAAGGAGGAGAAATACATCTGGGTCAAGTTCTTGGTGGCTTTGTTCCAAGGTCAGCCGGCTCCAAGGCAGGCAGACGTGGTGGAAGGGCCTGGTGGAGGAGCCCTGCTCAGCCCAGGCGGGCAGGAAGCAGGGAGCGGGAGGGGAAGTGCGTCCTTCAGGTGTGCCCCAGTCAGCTGGTGATCTGCATCTTCCAAACTTCCAGGGCCTTTTCCCCAAAAGGCTGTGCTATTTCTAAGATATCTGCTGAAAATACGCAGTTCATTAGTAACCTAGATAAGGCCCTATAAAATGTACAAGTTATGGGCAGCTAGAAAATGCAGGAATTGTCCTGAAGAAAGCAGAAACATAATAGGTGATGGCCCCAGGTGTGCACCCAGCTGTCCTCCCCTACCTTACAGGCTGACAATTTTAACTGGAGCCATAATCTTAACTCAGTGTACTCACTAACTCCATTGCACCTGGAGGAAACTGAGACGCAGAGAATTAGTAGATTTCATGCCCCCAGTGGCTGCTAAGCAACAGCTCTGGGATCTGAGTTCAGGGAGCTGCCTGGCTCCATGGTGTCACTTGAAGGACTTCAGGAACATTCTCAGAAAGCATGAGTGACTTCACGCAGCTTACTCCTCTTGTAGCTAAGGGAAAACAGAAAACAGTCAACGATATGGTTTTGTGCTTTTAACAAGAGAAATCTGTGCCAGGGCATTTTATTTTTTAATGGAACTAATCTTAAGTCGGAATTAATAGCGTACGATTTGCATAAAACGTGTCACAGGGCACAGTGGGCCCTGGGCTTTTTATAACTCGGTCAACACAGAATCACCAACTGGCCTGCACTGCAGAAGTCACCACTGTGTGCACCTCACCCATGGGCCCCATGAGCAGGCACAGTGCTGAGCCCACTGGGGACCCGACAGCGACCGTGTCCCTGAGACACCTCTGTAGCAGCCCTCTCAGTGCTTGGTGCCATCCTGCATGCTGCTGCCCTCCATGAGCGCAGGGTGAGGGAGGAGCGAGGGCAGCCACACAGGGCCCTGGGTGGAAGAAGGCCAGCGGCTCGGTGTGGAGCCCGCAGCCTCTGAGCCAGGCCTCGTGCTGGACCATGGGTGTCTGTGCAGCACTGTGAGCAGGCTGCAAAGGGCTCCCGGTGCCCCGGAGTGCTGACTCATTCCCCACAGTGTTTCCATTGTCCTAAACTCTTGCATACATTATGCGTTAGACTGAGAGCTTAGCCCCACAGACTGTGGCCCAACCCCAGATTTTCTCCATCTCAGCACCAGGGACGGGTCAGGCACTTGGAGCCCACGCTTGTGCTTTATGAATGGGATGCTGCCTGTGCCTGGCTCGGGAATGCAGCGAGAGGACAGCACACACCTGGGTTCCGCCTCTGTCGGATGCAGCCCTGTCCTTCGGCTACAGTTTCTCTCCTGGGAGCACTGGCCCTTCGTGCCCACTGTGGGGCCAGTGAGCCAAAAACTTCTGAATCCTGCGAAATTCTGAGCTGCAGACACAGGGAAGGCTGGGCGGTGCCTCATGCAGCCCGAGTCTGATTTGTCCTGGCCGGGGTCACCCACTAATGCCCTTTCCCGTTCTCCACAGCTGAAAACCACGGCTGCAACAGCATTTCCAATATTCAGTTTCACGCAATCATTTACTGCTTATCTTCTTAAAAAGTATGGGTGACTTTAAAAACACAGAGCATATGAAAAAGGAATGAGTTTCTCTCTTTTTCTTTTCTTTCTTTCTTTCTTTTTTTTTTTTTCCAAATCAGCTCAGCTTTGTTTGGAAAAGACAACTGAACTGGTTTTCGGTGGAGGGCGTGGGCAGGAAGGAGCAGCCCCGGCAGGAGGCTCTGGGGTGGGCCGAGGGGTGGGCCAGGCCTGCCTGGGGCTCTTGTCTGCAGTGCTCCCCTTCAGGGTTGTCTCCCCACAGGCTCCGGGCCCCCAGGCAGCGCGGGAGTGTGGAGGCGGGAGGCTGCTGCACCTTGTGCTGGGGCAGGACCTCAGAGGACTCCACCGCTCTCTGGGATTCCATCTTCCCCACAGCCACGGTGCCCTTGGTGCAGCTGAAGCCAGGGCTGGGCGGCCCAAGGGTGGGCTCAGCTCACCTGCAGAGCTCTGTGGCCTTTGTGTGGGTGCTCACGTCCCGCGTAGCCGCCTCCAGTTGCCCCTGTCCCTCCAGCAGCCTAAGGTGGGCGGCGACCTTGATGTCCAGCATCTGCTCAACACTCATGAGCTCCCACATGTTTGATCTGTGTGCTCAGTCTTGCCCCAGGAACAGTTGGTGACCTCCTCCTTCTGGGCCTCAACCTCAATGGTGATGCCGCCCAGGTCCAGGGAGCAGCTGCTGTCAGTGGACAGCATCAGGCTGTGTCTGAGATCTGAAACTGCAGCTCACAGATCCTCTCCACACAGCTCCTGTGACGCTGATCCCATCAGCCGGCCCTCCAGGGTGTGTCGCGCCCCACCTCATTCACGCAAGCTCCTCCTGCAGCGCTCCTGACCAAGACCCACTCGTCCTCCACCTCTGTGCACTTGCTGGCTGCACCCTTGTCCATTCCCGAGGTTCTGCCCCAGCCCTCATGCTGCCAAGCTCCACCTCCAGCTGCAGCTTCTCTGGCCTGGGTGTGAGGCTGCCCGCAGTAGCTGTTGCAGCCCTTGGGCATGCTGTGCTCGCTGCTCCAGGACGTCTTCCGCTGCTGCAGGAGGTTCCACTTGGGCTCCAGGGCGTGTTCTGGGGCTCCAGGGGCTGCACCCGCTCAATGCAAGGGGAGAGCTTGGTTTGGGGGCCTTGATCGGCTCCTTCTCCTGAGTGCTAAAGGCCTGGCCTTTGGGGTCCATGTTGCCCCTGCTGGGTGTTCAGCAGGCTGTGGTCACCTGGATGGCTGTGGTGAGGCTCCTCCTGGCACCCAGGCTGTTCCCGAAGCTGCCGCTGCTGCCCACCAGGGAGAAGCTGGAGGGCTGGGGTACGGGGGCAGCTGACAGCCTGGGGCCGGGCAGACACCTGTGGGATTGTGGGTCACTCTCCCCGATGCTCTGGGGGCTGGGGTGACACCAGGCAGGCTACAGACGGAGACTCCAGAAGGAGCCACGAGCTGATCCCGGCAGTCAGGTCCTTTTTTAAAGGGGGAAAATGAAGTTACAAAGCGAGAGCGTGAGGTTGCCACTCAGGTTTGCGTTGTTTTGGTTGTGAATGTCAAACAACAAAGGTGACTTCAGTGGACAGGTCAAAGAGGAAACCATCGTCAGTTCATGACAAACATCTCAAAGACACATAAGTGGCTTGCAAGAAACACAGCTGTCTTTCATACTCAATCAGAAAGAAATTTCACCTGCGTATTCTCCAAAAACGTGGTACCGTGAGGCCCATGTCAACTGCATCCACATGAGTGGCTCCCGCAGTGAGCCCTGGAGGGGGAGGGGGCGCCCTCACCACTGCTGGTGACGCTGTGGCACCTGTGGCACCTCCGGAGAAGAGAACCAGGGAGCAGTAGGCAAGGAGGCTGCAACCCACTTGTGTGGACGACCCTGGCGCCAGAGCAGCCCCCTTAGGGGTGTTTCTACTGGTGTTTCCTAAGCCATGGTGGTGGGAGGAGGCGGACCGGAATGTGCCTACTCCGTCCCCAGAGCTCAAAGCCTGCGCAGTCATATCCTGCACGGTCAGCTGCCGTGGAGAAGGACTATCACCCTTTCCACGTCCTCTCATGCCCCTGTGCATTTGGCCGAAGGAATTCCCTTGGAGAACAAGAAAGCTCCGAAAAATAAGCAAAGCCAAGATTAAGTAAAATAAAAAATAAGCAAACAGAACCAAAACAACAAAAACGAAAGATCTGAGGGCATAAAAGATCCATATCATGAAAACTAGCTGCAGTAATCTAAACCCAAATAATCTCTAAAAGGCTGTAACTGGAAACAGCCGTATTTTTTCCAGAAGTATTAGCAATGCATCAATAAAATGTCAGTTACCAAGCTATCGCTCCTTCTGGTAAGCTCCCCAGTGGGACTGCTGCGGAAGATTAAAGAGTACCAGAACTCTTTTCTATTCCTCCATCAGACAGGGCCCCAGTTCCTCCTCTCAGGACTAGACCGGCTCTAGCTGGGTGACAGGACCAGCGGCGTGAAGGCCTGAGGCTGCCCGCAGCCAGGCCCCAGCAGGCTCTGTGCTCCTGGGGGCCCTGGGGGCGCAGGTGTAGGAGGAGCGGACCTCTTGGACCACAGACCGGCCCACAGGGTCCTCCCTGCGCCTGACTGAACCCCTGCACATGTGACAAGTGGCAGCCATACGCAGTTCTAGTCAAGCCCCAGAGGAAGCTAGGAGTAGATCCAGGAGCAGCCTGCAGCCATCAGTGCGCAGGATCTGGCCTTGTGTTGTCAGGCACAGAGCTGTGGCATCGCCTCCCAGATCGGAAGCCCCGGCCTCTGAAGCATGACACCCCTTTTCAGGAGGAGACCAGCATTTCCTCTGATGGTCACATTCAGGCTTCGATAAAAGCCCCGGGGCTCCCCTGCATCCCAGTTTTCTACATGGGCTTCGTTCACTTTATCTAATGCCCCAGCTTGTTTTGATAAAAGACTTGTCCAGAAATAACAGAACGGCAAGTGTTTTCACGTGAACACCATAGATGAAACAGCTAAGTGTGATGCTGCCCAGGTCTAAGATCGCTTGTATTTAGAATTAAACTGAGTTTTAAGGTTTGTGCTTTGCTTTGCTTTTGTGTTTTGTGGTACTGGGAATTGAACCTAGGACCTTCTACTGAGCCATATCTCCAGCTCTTTTATTATTTTTTTTACTTTGAGACAGGGTCTCTCTAAGTTGCTAGGTCACCCAGGCTGGACTTGAATGTGTGATCCTCCTGCCCCAGCCTCCCAGAATTCTAGGATGACAGGCACGCTCCACTGCATCCAGCTTGCATTTAAATTTGATCTCCTTGAGTCACACCAAAACATCATAGTCTGTTTTAAATGTGTTCTTGAACGTGGTTAATTTGGAATGCCAATGTTTGCTGTCCTTTGGACGGTACAGCCTTTCAATGTTCCCTGAAAGACTTTATTCTTGAGCACTGAGGCCGAGTTCTCCTTTCCTCGGTGCCTTGGCATCGTTCCCCATAAACACACACACTGTTAGACTGTGCAGTACGAGGTGGCCTTGTGAAGCTTGCTGTCACCGAACACAGCTTTCATGTACGTCAGCTTGCAGCAGCTGCTGTCACGTTGCAGATGTTACCAAGGTGCGAGATGCCGATGCGCTCGTCAGCCCAGCTCGGCAGAGGGAATCCCGCCGCCCGGGGCAGTGAGCCTCCCTGCAGGAAGTCACTCACAGCGTCCTTGGGACACAGACAAGTGCAGCCTCAGTGCCTCCCAGAAAACATGCTGACTGTGCAGGCACTGCCCTCCTGCCATACGAATGACTCCTTGTGAAAGGAGAAAAATTCAGGGTGGCTTAGAGATTGGAACAAAACAGTTCGGTTGATTTTTGAGATGCAATTTATGATTCCCTTAATTATTTACAAATCCTATATGTAAATATCTCCTAATGGAATTGCATTGAGAGTTTTTCCTAAACCTTCCTTAGAATAATTCAGTTGTCTAAGGCGAGCCCTTTTGGAGAGTGACTTTAAATGTTTTAGTAAGATTAAATGCAATCTTTGAAAAAAGAAATCATCAGAACTTTAAAAATAGAGATTTTTTATGAACACGACTTCCCCGACAAAGACTAGCCCCTCAGAACAAATGTGCTGTGACATTTTTTCCCTTGAGATACAAAGTGCCTGGCTTTGTATTCCAGATTGGTCTTGAACTCACTATGTGTCCGAGACTGGCTTCAAACTTGTGGTGATATTCCTGCCTCAGCCTCCCAAATGCTGGGATGATGGGCTGCACCACCAGGCTGGGCATTCTGAACACTCACAGTTTTAAACTTTCACTCTCATTGAAATATTTGTTCTCTCTTTGAGAATGATGTATTTAATATATTTTATCTTGACCCAAATGGCTTTTATGCATATTGCATTGTTAAAGGGGGTAGCAAAGAAAAATACCCTGAAGTTATTATATTTCAAATGGTATGGTAATCATTAATATTAAGTTTGAATGACCTAGATTAAGTTCCTCTTTAAATTAATTAAGGGCATCAATGACATTTATTCATTAACCCAATTTGCAACATTTACTGAGTTCCTAAGGGTCAAAATTACAGTGTTTGACACCCAGGATGCATCTGAGTAGATGTAAATTTACTAATTAATTAATGCTTTCAAGAAACATTTTGCGCATTTCTGTTGAAAGCTGAAAGGGCTCTCCCTAAGCATGGAGGGCATCTAAAGCCAATAATGCACAGATTTTAAAAGGGGGGAGCTGAAGCTCCCTCCCTCGCCCTTCAGCGTCGTCTTGGGGTGCCTGGCTAGACCCGCGGGATGCCAACGGGACTTCATTCAGACCCTGTCGCTGGGCTGAGCGTTTGGAGAATGTTCTTACAACGCCAGATCTGCCTGATCGCTAACATCATCAGACACTTTGTGGTCTCACAGAAATTTTTGGAATCCGGCATTTTAATTATTATCCTGAGTCAGAATATCTGGTTATCCTCTCCATGGCTGAGGAATCCCTGTTTTAACTCAGCGAGGGCCAGGCTTGGCCCCTGAGGCCCCCGGTGCCCTTGGAGTTGGGTTCCTGAGGTGGCTGAGTGTGGTCTCCTAGGAGTGCAGGCCTAGGGACAAGTCCTTTTGCTCTTCTTAGACATGCTGCTTTGTGGTGAGTAGTGAAAATAAGAGGAGTAATTCCCATTCTTGGTCATGGAAACCTCCGTGGCCCACGTGGCAGCAGAGGTGCTTTGCCGGACCCCTCGGTGTGGCGGTGGGGTGGGGGCCCAGAGGAGGGTAGGGTTTGGACGGGGCTGGGGCAGGACAGGGACGTGTCCTCTCTCAGGAGCTGGGCGTGTCAGTTGCTTTTTACGCTTCCTGAAGATGTCCCGGGAAGACCTGTCTTGTACTTTGTGTGATGGAGTGGAAGTGTCACGTTCCAAGGATTTCACTACAATCGCAAAGAGGGTTCGCTTTGTAAGTAAAGCGATTTGAGCTTAATTAGCCAGGACTGTTGTCTTGGTAAAAGCTGCCCAGTAAATGCCGTCTGCCTGTGGCAGGGATGGGTGCACAGCATCTGTGGTCTCCTGACTCGGTGTGTCCAATCTGCCTGCCCTGGGCTGGGTGAGACAGCAGCCTCCAGGGTCTGCCCTGCAGCCTCCAGAAGTCTTTTCCAGTAACCAGACACAACCACGTGGGCTCGCGGAGATTTATTCCTCAAATGTGGGGCTCAAGCTCAAAGCCACCACCCACACCCTTATTGGGCCTTTGCTGCCTTCTGTGTGCTCTGGTGGCCTCCTCAGGCGCAGGGAGCAGAGCGCAGAGCTCCAGGTGTCCCTCCCCGTGTTCCCCGTGCCCTGACCTCCGAGCGAGGCCCTCTCTCCCGTGAGTGCGCTGTTTCGACTTCCAAGGTGGCTCCTGCTCTCGGCTCTGCAGCCATCTCTGACTGAAGCTGGCTGGGCCCGTGCCGCCCACCTGGGCTGTACCGCCTACACTCAGCTGTCCCTCCCAGCTCTCCGACTGCACAGCGCACGTCCATCCGCCGCAAATCTTCCCACTGCTCAGCCTAGGAAGCCACTGCACACATTGTCAGAAAACTGACTTTTCCTTTTCTGCTGCTCCCAGCTGGCAGCTCCCTCAGTGTTATTAAAGCACATAAATTCTGGAATGCTCGAGTGGCTCTCTTCAATTCCCTCCTACCCCAGGACTGCCACAGAATTGTTTCTGTTTTCTTCCCGCCCCTTCCCTCACTCCTTGTCATGGTCCTTCAATACTCATCACCTTCAGAGCAAAAACCCTAATTTTCAGGTCGGCGCCCTTTTGGTCCCTCTATAAAGTCCACTCTTGGAAACTGTGACACAGCCATGCATGTTCCCAGGGCTCACTGGCTCCCGTCCCTCTGACCCGGGAGCCCACTGAAGGCCAACTGCTCTGCTGGCCCTGGCACACATGCCCGTGCCCATGAAAGCAGAAACTAACTCTGCAGCCAGCCTCAGGCCCAGCCCTGCACCAAACTCTGGCCTACCTCGTGCAAGAGTCTGAAAGGTCACAAGACAGGGAAGAAGAGAGATGGAAGACTTGGGGCCGGACAGAACTCGATGCACAGGGCTTGCCTGGCATGCAGGGGCCAGGTTCAGTGAAGAGGGAGAGAGAGGGAGGGAAGGAGAGAGAGAGAGAGACTTTGTGAAGTCCAAATCACTGGAACAAGTTTTATAAAAAAGTAAATTTTTTAAATATGGCATAAAATCTCTACTTTAAGCAGTAAAATGGTTTTTGTGGGATACACTTTGATTGGCCCCTGTGCCTTCCCCTTGAAGGGCCACAATCTCTGCAATCCAAGCTCTGGTACGTGGGGTTGGGCAAGTCCCCAAAGCTGCCATACCATAGCTGGATGATGATGATGCAGAGCCCTGTGGGCCAGCACAGAAACGGCAGCAGTGACCGTGGGGTGGCGCTCCTCCGTCTGGCCTCTAACGTACCCATGTGGTGAGCTCTTCCCCACACAGGTCCCTGTGCCGCAGCTCGTGGCCCAGGGAGACAGCATCTGCGAGCCAGGTGCTCACTGCCAAACGTGAGGCACCTGAGATTTCATGAGGACAGTGCTGGACCCACATGGGGGTAGAGGTCCTAGAGGTCCTAGAGGTAGGAGTCTGCGCTGGAGATGCCAGGAGATGTGAACAGGCACCTGAAGCCATCACGGGACTCGACAGCCACCTGGAGAGGGGGTGGCAGAGGGTGACGTGGGTGCTGGAGAAGCGCATGAGCAGGAGGCTCTGCTCGGAACAGAGGTGACGAGCTGACCAGAGGTTAATTGGCACAGCCGCACTGTCTCCAGACATCTCCTGGCTCCCTTTCTCTCAGTCAGCGTCCCGGGCTGTGGCACAGGCTGCTGTGCCCTGCTCGCTGACGGCCCTTCTGGACCAGAGGCCAGCCTCTGAGCTGGTATCCACCTAAGTCCAGCCAGGAGGCCAGCGTCCGACTGTGCCTGCTCCACACTGTGACTTGGTGCTGGCTGCTGCAGGCACCAGAGAGGGGACTCTGGGCAGCACGGGACCACGTGGGTCCCGCCCCTCATCCCTTACTGGTCTGCTCTGGCTGCCACCGCCCGGTGGCTCAGCCTGTGCCACTCGAACAGCAAATGTTTGTTTTCCCACCGCTTAGGAGGCTGGAAGTCCACGGTCATGGTGCCAACGAGGCGCTACCTGGTTCTGGCTGCTGTCTCACTGTGGGCTCCTGCTTGTCCAGAGCGCACCTACATGGGAGGGGCAGAGATGGACAGAGGAGGGCAGTGGCGGGGGGAGGCAAGGAGCGGGCTTCTTTTGCTCGGCGTGCTGACTCTGCTGGGCCAGGCCCAGGCCCGTAGCCTCCACTGGCTCCCTTACTTTCTCAGATCTGCCTCCAGGTAACCCTGACTGAGGGTCACGGCTTCCCCATAGGAATTTGGAGTGAAATATGTACTCGCTTCCTAGCAGTGTTCTACAGCTCTTTTTCCCCATTAAGTTTCTTGGTAACTTTAGCTATAAAGTACAGTCACATTCATCATTGGGATCTTGTACCTTTACATGAGTCTCTTGGTTCTTATTTGTTTCCCCTTCCCTTGCCCTCCCTTCACCCCCTCCACCCTTCCCTATTTGCAAAGACTTTGTTTCCAGTTTTTCCTTTTCTCATATTTTTTATTTTCCTTCTTTCCTTTCCCCTACCCCTCTCCCACTTCCCCTGCTCCTATAGACCTTTTCTTCCTATTACACAATATCAATTATACATTTTTAAATTATAATATCAAGATTTAGAGAACATTATCACAGATTTTACAGAATTTAAAAGGATATAGAAAGCATATTACAAAAATCTTTTTTGAAATAAATTGGACAACTTCTAAGAAGTACCTTGGAAGACAAATTAATGAAACTGATTCTGGAAGAAATATAAAATTTGAATAGCACCTATTA
>NW_004624763.1:22800285-22846102 GCF_000247695.1 Heterocephalus glaber | reverse complement strand
TTCTTTTCCTGGTCACTAATTGCAATCTTATCTTCTATATCTGAAATTCTGTCCTCACATTGGCTCATTCTGCTGCATAAACTTTCAATGGAGTTTTTAATCTCCTGGAAATCTGTTTGCATCTGTTTTATGGATTCCATTGTTTTTCTGTGTTGGGATTCCATCATGTTCCTCAGCTCCTCTATTTTTTGATCTGTGTCTTCTCTAGATTTATCAATCAAGTCTTGTACTATGGGCACAATCTCTGCTGTTATCTGAGAAACTATTTCTGATTTCATTTTTTCCAGATCCTCTTTTGTTGCCAGTTCAGGGAGTCCAGGTGGTTGAGTATCAGATCATTGTCCTTTGGGGTTGCCTTAGGTGATCTAGAAGTCTGGTTTTGAGGCTTTTTTACATGTCTTCTCATTGTACCAGATGCAGCCTGCTGTGCCTTTGTGGAGGCAACTTTTTGCTCACCCAGTGGCCTTCAATTCTCAGCAAGCCACAGAGCTGCCTTTTCTCTGCTGCTCATCAGTGCACTAATTCCTAGGTTCAGAGTGGTGGGCTTCTGGATCCCTGAACTGACCTGTTATCTGGGTGGGCTTGTGGCTGGGGCCTGTGTACACCTGGGATGGTGTCTAGGTGTGCCTCTGGCTAGGGCCCCTATGTAGCTATTGTCTGGGAGGGCCTTTGGCTGGGGCCTGTGCACCCCAGTTCCTGTTGTGTGAGCAAGCTTCTGGCTAGGGTCTCATGCACTCACTGATGGTATTGGGGTGAACCGCTGGCTGTTCCTTGTGTGCCTGTGCATCTCTTTTCCAGGCAGGCCCTTGGCTTGGGCCAGTGTGCCCTGGCCTCTCAGGTCAGGGCAGAGCCCTGGCTGGGATCTGCTTGCAGCCATGCCGCTCTGGTCCACACTACTGCTCCCCCAACTAAGGTGGTCTGGTGTGTCTTTATTGCAGAGATTTTCTTCACTTTTCTGGTGGGCTTTAATTTTCATCATGGAGCCTCAGAGAGGCCCTCTCTGTTGTTCACTTCTGCTCTATCTTCTCAAGCTCAGAACAATGTCCTTTATGACCCTGCAACTCTGTGGTGTGGATCCAGGTAATGGCTCAGCACAGCCAAGAGGAGGGTGCTCTGCTCCTTGGTGCTCTGGGGTAGTGGTGCAGTGGCCCAAGAGGCTCACCTCCTCTGTTCTGGGGCTTCTACAGCTTTATTCACAGTAATATACCCAAGCAGAAGGGGCCTGTCCTTTGGTCCCATGTCCTTTGGCATTCCTGACCTCAGCATTCTCAGGAAGCTGATTCTTGGGAGAAGCAGACTTAGCATGTCAGCAGATGTCCCCAACAGTGACTGCAACCCTAACCCCTTAACCCTAACCCCAACCTAACCCTCACCGGAACCCCAAACCCTGACCATAAGCCTAGCCCCCATCCCTAACCCAACCCAAACCTAATCCTGCCTCAGCCACAACTCCTTCACACTAACCCTGCCCCTCTCCCTCAGCCTAACCTAGCTCTAACCTGAGGGGGGTGTGGCCCAGTCCTCCCTCATTTCCCTGTCCCCAAGGCCTGCCGCCTGCCATTGGGCATGGGAGCTCCTGGTCTCCACGCCCTGCCAGCCTGGCCCAGGCTCTCCCCATCAGCCTCCACTTGGGCACCCTCAGGATGATGGGAAACACAAGCCCTGCAGCCCTTTCCTGCACCCTCGGGAGGCCTCCTGAGTCCTTTCATGGGCGAACCTCTCCAGAACCGGTGACAGGACAACACCGCTTCAAGCCTCTGGCCGCCCTTCAGTTTCCTTCATCTCCCCCTGCAAGTGTCTTCCCCGGACTCACAGACACATCTTTTGTTTCTGTAAACACCGACATACCTTGAGCCAGCTCCTTGCTCCATTTCAAGCCAGTCCCACCGTCCACCTTGGGACAAGTTGTCCTGTAAGCAGTCTCCTGCTCAGCAACTCTTGCGGCTTCCTCCCCGGCCTCAGGGCCCTGCTTGGCTTAGCACTTGACCCAGCTCACTCCCGACGCTGTTGCCTCAGTTATTCCCCTCTCCTTGCTGCCTGTCCTTCCTTTCACAGCCCACGTGCTGCTCCTCCTGGAGGAGTCCGTGCCTGATCTCCACACTCGAGGCTGCTCCTCCTGTGTCCCATCTCTGAGCCCCCACAGGATGGCACTGGGACAGCCCTGTCCAGCAGTAACAGAAAGCCTGCGCCCTGTGGTTCTTTTCTTTTTTAATCGGTACATTTTAGGTATACAATATAATGGTATTCATAATTGGAAATATGCACCTTTACATGATCCATCTTGGTTCTTATTTTCCCCCTTCCCCTGCCCTCCCTTCAACCCCTCCACCCCTCCCTATTTACAAAGACTTTGTTCCCGTTTTTCCATTTTCTCATGTTAATTCCATTCCCTTCTTTCCTTGTGCCCTGTGGTTCTGAAGCTCCTGGTAACAACCTTTCCAAAGGTAAAGGAAACGGGTGGTATTCATCTCAATACACTGAACATGTCTGTAATGTCACCGGAACAGGAGCTTGTCCCAGAATCGAGAGTGAGACACTTTATATCCTGCTGTTTGTACTGTGTCTTCAAATTCAGCCTGCACCTTCCACTTAGCGCTCCAGGCCCTTTGGACCTGTTCTGCTTCCCATGCTCAGGCGTCTCGGGAGGCTGCTACCTACTGTCTCGGGTAACAGGGCTCCGGGACCTGGAGGCCAGACCTCATCCTGAGCTCAGACGGGAATGTCAGCTCCACCAGCGCCTCACTCTCAGCCTTGTCCTGAGCAGTTGTCAGTCACAGCGGTGCAGCGATCCCCGAGATGGCAAGGGTGGTTCAGTCTGTGGATAGCTCATGTGCACGCTCTGCACTGTCATAGACAGTGTGCTGAGCACAGGAAGGGGCGCACGGACAGAGGCTTGGATCCTGGCCCCAAAGAGCCCTCCTCGCTGGTGTGCATGAGAGAAGGCGGGGACTTAAGCCCCACAGTGTGGCTCCCAGCGCCTGCACGACAGCAGACAGCGGGCTCCTGGCTCATCTGCCAGCCTAGGGCCCATGCCCAGGTCCAGCCAAGACTGCCCAGGCAACCTGCCCTGCCGTTCCCCCGCCTAAAAGACTAAAGCTGAAGGGCAACGGGGTGAGCATGGGCCGAGCGCTGGCTGTGTTCTGGATGCCTGTGATAAAGTACTGGACAGGACAGAGACATTTGCTGGAGGAATTTACATTTCAATTGGAATGACAGAGGATAGAAGGCAAATATAATCGATCAGATGATTATATATTGTGGTAGAAGCCTGTAACGGGCGGAGGAAGAGGGAGAAGAGAATGAGGTTGGGTGCGGGTGGAGCTCGGTCCTAGACTCAGGGCCCCTCCCGCGCCCTAGAACAGTGGGGGACATCAGAAGCACCCGATGAAGAACAACAGAATTCAAGCAGAATGGACGGAAAATGAGATCTAATTTCTAACTAAGGTTTAGACACAAGCTCGCTGAACACTTTATTTTAAATTACAGCTTCTCCAACAGGGCTCTTGGAGTTGCCACTTTGTTATGTACCACTTTTTATTTTCTTAGTAAGAAAGATTGAACTCAAGGCCTTGGCACTGAGCTGCATCCTCAGCCCTTTTTTATTTTTTTGCTCTGAGAAAAGGTCTTCCTGAATTGCTCAGTCTGAGCTCAGCCTTGTGATCGTCCTGACTCAGCTTCCCAGCTTATCTTGTATCTATAATACATTATTATGGCCCTCTATTCTCAGTTCTTCAGGAGGAGGTACAGTGAAATGAGTACAAGATGAAATGTGGATTTTTGCTAATTAGATCTGAGAGCTTGTGTAACTGTGGGAAGATTTTTCTTTACGCTATGTTATATTAATAAGTATAATGCAAAAAAGGTTGGTAGGAGTCCAAAAATTTTGAAATTTTTGGGCTAAGCAAAGTGAGACAGCCCTAAACTCATAAATACATGTCAGATTTTCCAAGAAGATTGCTACATGGACCACTAGCATTTCTCAAACTTCACCAGCCACAGAGCTCCCTTCACAGCTGAGTGGGAGGTTGGAGCCCCGGTTGGAGTGCAATGGAAGTGGGGTTCAGGCCACGGACGGCAGCACAGGCAGAAGCATGTGCCGGGAACACGGACACATGGGCAGTTTGGCCCTGGACCCAGACATGTGTCCCCTGGCCGGTGGCCTTGTGTCACTCACCATTGCCCATCATGTCCTCCCCACAGACACGAACTTCGGTCTCAGGGGAGCTGGGAACCCAGAACCCCGCGCAGACAGAAGCGGTGGCCACGCCCTCCTCCGGATGGATGACCAGATCTCTGCACCTTGCTGACCCAGTGCCACCCGGGGAGAAAAATCCCAAGGCGAGGACGTGGAGGAGGGAGGTGCTGGGCCTTTTGAAGCAAAATAAGGAGTTAGCAGCCCCAAAGCTGCTAACTAGTGGGGCCTTTCACCAGGAAGAAGAGCTTTGGCTGTCTTTCTGGAGATCTCGAGTCAGAGGCTCAGTTTACATAAGTGATGCGTTTGCGACCATGTTCAGTACGGGGACCACCGTCAATACCTGTCAAGTTCTGTTTAGTACAGGCTTAGACACTTTACAATAAAAAATAGTGGAGTACGAGGTCAGTGAACCTAACAGTCTAAGTTGTACTTTCATGAGCTGACAAGTTCTCTCTTACATACTTGAGTTTGTGTATCTCGCTGTGAAAAACTACAGCAAACTGGGAGGTGAATCAGATACCCGCCTCCGCCACAGTTCTGCTTATGTTCTCTGTGTAAGCAAACGAAGCCGAGCAATGCCTTGCCGCACTCACAGTGGAGCTTAGCATCCCTCATGCTAAGTACAGCCTCCCTCCCGCCACTTTTGCACACAGCATCTAAACTCAAGATCATAAAGCAATTTTAGAAATGGGAAAACTTTATTAAGAATGCCCCATCAACAGGGCCCATTTTTATAGAGTTTTGAATTAATCTTTTATGGCTCTAGGAAGAGAAAATTTGTAATTTTATTAAGGAACAGTTTGTCCTCACATCTCCTTCCAAGTTCAACAAACGAAGCGAGCCTGCAAGGTAGAGGATGAGATGCTGAGCACCGACCAGCACTTGGTCATCTGGGGGGACCAGAGTAGTAGCAGTGAGGAGAGGAACCCACTACGGAAGTGGGACCTCTTTGGAGCCACAGGGTGACCACACTGTGCTGTTTCTGAAGTGACATGATCGTAATTTGCATTTCCCCTGTTTCCTTCCATCTGATCAACTGCTCCAAAGGAACCAACCGGCCTAGACATCTTCAGACAGAGGACATGGTTACCCTAGCAACAGGCTCCCCACCACATGTGCCCCTCTCCAAAGAGCGCTGGGCCTCCTTTGGGAACAGAAACGGAGACAAACAAAAACTTGCTATCTCCCACTTAAAATAAAAATCCCCATTTTCTTGCACTGACAGGAATATAACTCCAGCAATTGCAGGCCCTCTCTGTGACACGGGGTCTCACTGTGGGTCTGAGTTGCCCCCACTTCATCCCCAGGATCTGTCGCCCTGGGCGGTTGCCTCTCCACAGCCACAGGCCCGAGGCCCAGCAGAGGGAGCCCACACATTAGCGTAGGGTGTCTGTGAGAGGGCCATTGTATTTTAGGTTTTCTGGCAGTAGAAATCTTGGTATTTGGGGACTCTAGCAGTTATCCAGCAAAGTGTAAACATGTAATGCCAATTTGCTGGTTTTGCCAGATTTTTAAACTGTTAAGAAAACATTTTGGGTTCTGCTTTGTGGGAGCTGCTCTAGGGTACCCAGTGGGACTGATGCAGCCTTTACTGCAGATTCCCCAAAGTTCTCAAGCCTAGCCACCCCTCCCTGAAAGCAAAGAAAGAGTTGAGGGCGGACAACCAGCACAGACCCACGAGGCATCCCAGAGGAGTCGTGTGACTGAGCGCAGAGGCTGGAGGACCCCGCACTGGCTCCACAGCGAGGACAGGAGGTTTGCGAGCACATGTCTCTGAGAGGGACAGGGCTCCATGGGCGCAGGGGCTTCCGGAAGCCGCCCAGATCCCAGACAACTGGGAATCAGAACTCATATTAGTGAAGACCCTAAACCGTTCAGAGCTTTCAGTTGTGTAAAACAGCAAGTTGGGCTGCACAGTGAGAGTTAAAAACATCAGCTTCAGAAGACCCGTGACCGTCCTAGGTCTTCTTCCTAAGTCACTCATGTGGGTTGTGAATTTGTGAGCGTATTTTGTGCATTCTGATCCACTAGCTCTTGTCTCCTGCAGACGGACTGTCTCAGGTGTGTTTCCAAACACTCACAGTGCCCGGGTGCATGCATGCCCCACACACCCAAGCACACCCAGAGCAGCCCCTGACACACGCGCCTGTGCTGTCATGGAGGGAAAGTTCCTCCTCGAGGGCAGGCCAGCAGCATTCTGGAAACATAGTGTCTGCTGGTGCAAAGACGACTCGCTGCAGGTCCAGCTCATTCTAAAGGTCGCATTGGCAGAGCTCTGAGCCTGGCAGCCTCTTCGGATCCAGAGAGGCTCTCAGCAGGTGCAGGGCGTAAGAGAGTCAGTGTCACCAGGAGCCTTCACTTTGTGGCTGGTTCAGGGTGTGCCTCATACACTTCCAGAACTGGCCTGGGGCAGAGAAAGATTAGCCAAGCACAAAATAATCACTGTATCCTAGAAGCCATTGACAAGAAAGTGCACACAGGACACTCCTTTTGGGGGAAGCACAGCAGCCACCAAAATGAGCAAGGTGTGTGGAAAAATAGCCCAGAACACAAAAGTTTAAAAACAAACTGAAGATCAGTGTTTTCATCACATTGTCACTGCTCTGCGGTCACTGGTGTTTCCTGTAGCTCAGTCTCTGGTGGCTGCAGACTTTCACAAATTGTTTGGGTGAATCAAACATGGTGCTCAGTACTTAGTTTTCTGTGTGTGAAGCAACTTACGGAGAACTTCTAAGCATTTGATCCCACTGAAACCACATTATGCTCCTGGGAGGTGCTGCTGGGGAAACTGAGGCTTCCGCATGTATCGAGGCCACACAGGAAGTGACAGGCCCGATTCTGGCCTTTCTCAAAGTGAAGAGCTTGGAATTGCCAGGCGCCTAAGTAGGTGCTGGCCCTGTGAACGCATACTTTATTTTACTGGAGTGGCAGTAATCCAGCACGGCCTCACGGGAGCAACACGTTTTCCTGGCCTACTGGAGTCTTTTCTTTGGGTTGCTGTTAGTGGCTCCATGAAGAACATGGGGACCCTGGGTTTACACATAACTTCAGGCCAGTGGCTGACCCAGCTCCAAAATCCCTGGGAAAATGTCGTTTCCTGCAGGAGTAGGGACCCGCGGCTGACGTGGGGCTTGCGGTGGCCAGAGCAGCTTCAGCTGTCTGTGCCACACCCCTCGGGTCTCTCTTCCCCTCCGCACCTGGGATCGCCTGACTGACATCACCGTCCAGGACGGCTGGGAGAGCGACTCTTTCCCCCAGCAGTACTTTAAACAAACCTTAAACCCAACCTGGGATTTGGAGTTCACCTTGACCTCATGGAAATGAGAATAAGGTCTAAAACCAGGTCAGCATGGTCAAATAGCTCGGAATTCAGTTTGACATTTTTTTCCTTGTTTATTGAAAGGGAGATTGCTTTCTCTTGCCAGCGAGTGACCTTTGGTTCAGGAATATTGTATAACCCAGAAACCGTCTTAATAAATTAGCCAGGAAATATGCTGTTCAAGCGATCTCATTTTCTTGGCCTATGGGGAGACGCTATGGCTAAGTCAGCTGGGGCCGGGGCTGGGGTCAAAGTAGGGCAGGACATTTACATGATGAATGTCCAAGAACTGCATTTTTTGCACATTCAGGATCTAGCATAATTTGTGACACTGATAAAATTCCTATAAATGCATTGTGCTGATCAAAGTCTTACAAAGCAACACCTGCCATGTTGGTTCCGTTAAAAAACATCACAAAAAGGGGCCGGGGATTTAGCTCAGTGGTTTCGCTGCCTGCTGCGCAAGTACAAGGACCCGAGTTCGATCCCCGGTACCAAAAAAAATCACACACAAAAAAAATCACACAAATTTTAGAGTAATTTACTCATGTAGAAAGTGGTGTGTTACACGGCCGGACAAAGGACTGCTCCTCCCGCACTGTCCTTCCAGCGCCAGACTGTGGGTTCCTCAAGTCACAGGACAGGACTGGGGACAGCACATGGGCCCGCCTGCCACTCTTCTGCAGGTGACCCGGTGGCCTGGTCCAAGGATAAACAGGCTCTTGGCTAGTCTGGTTCCTTCCTTGAAAATAGCCTGGATTAAAGGTGCATGCAGGACACGGTCTGGAGGTGGGATCTGGAAAGGACTGGACGTAGCCAGCTCTGCACTGGCAGACTCTCCCAGCTCAAGGTCACAAAGGGCGACCACACCGGCTGCAGTTTACCATTAACCACAATCAGTTAATAGTCAAGACTCTGGCACCATATGGTCCCAAGTTGTCTGATTAAAAATACACCCTTTAATGTGATTTCTTAAGTCTCTGCTCCCTCACAGCCCCTGAAGCAGGTGCTGCAGTGCGGTTTATGCTCCTGGAGTGAGGACACAGCCCTGTCTGGGGAGCGGCTTTGCGTCTGCTTGGCTGGGCCATTGGCGAGCTCTGCCCTTCAGTGCTGGCAGCCACCTGAGCCCTGGTGTCCTGACGTCACCTGGAAGGACACAGCCCACAGGCTGATGGTAAAGGTGGAGGGAGGTGATTCTCATGCAGGACTAGCATGGTGCTTCCTGTGCCTGTGCCCAAGGTAGGCAGCGATTATTTGGGCATCACTAGTTTTATTACCCCACTGCGGCCCTGGTGACAGCACGGAACTGGGTCACAATGGGCCCCAGTGTGCATTTGCTGAACATGTGGATGTGTATGTGACAAAGGCTTGTTTACTACAAAGTACAGAGTTAGGATTCCACGTTGGGGGAAACACGTGGAATGAGGTAATTTCACCCAGAGAAAAGCTGTCATCATTTATATGCAGCTAAATGTGCAGCTTGGCTCAGTCCCGCTTCTGGGCCCAAATGGGCTGGGTAAGGTCCCAGCAAATTTGATGATCTCCTGTAGGTTCCAGGAATTTGGGCAGAGCCGTGTATTCTGGGTCGGACAGTGATTTCAGTTTGTGCTTAGATGCCAGGCCCACAGCGGTGCTGCTGATTTCCCCAGTGAGAAGTTCCTGTAGTGATTTTTTTTTTTTTTTTTTTGGTACCGGGGATTGAACTCAGGACCTTGCGCTTCCAGGGCAGGCACCGGAACCACTGAGCTAGATCCCTGGCCCTGTAGTGAATATTTTTGGCAGTTTCACTTTTCTTCCTCATCCTTAGAAAAGAGTAAATGTTGACTACATGGATGATTGAAATGCACAATGTAAAGGGGAAAGGGAAAGTGGGTGAAAACTCAGTAACAGCATAAACAAATGCAACGACAGTGATTAAATACCACAAAGTCTTCACCAACCAGTTTTCCAAGTGTATTTTGAAATACTGAAGGGTAGTGGCATATTATACACTTTTACTGACTTCACTATTTTTCCATCTGTTTTCCCCAGCCTGGGGGTTTATTCCAGTTCCAGAGCTACTTCCTGACTGCTCACTGTTTACTAATGATATGGTCCCCAAGATATCAGGCAAGCGACAGACAGGTCAGTTTTAGTTAAAAGGTGACAAGAGCTACTGTGACGAGGAAGGAGAAAGCCAGAGCCAGAGGAGACAGGCCGGCTTCTCAGCTCCTTAGAGGAGATGAAACGGGCTCCAGTCTGGGAGGTGAACAGGCCTTGGGCAGAGGGTGGAAGTGGGGCGGTTGTGCTTTGCAGCAGAGCAAGTTGCCGAGGAGCCTGGCAAGAGCATGTGTGGGTGGCACAGAATTCCCAGAAAGCCCCAGGGTGCAGAGCACACGAAATGCTCCCTGGGCCGCGCCTGCTCAGCCTTCACTTACCTGCTGTCCCCAGGGCCATCCGATCACCGTGAGCCAGCATTTTCCAACGGTCCCCTGGCCACCAACTGGGCCACTGCGGCAAGGACAGATCACGGCTAAGGCAGCGGGGCTGCTGGCTGAGACAGCTCACCCAGTCGCCTGGGGCAGGCCTGTCAGAGCGCCGGACGGAAGAGGCTAGGCCTGAGGTCGGGCAGCCTGGCTGGGCCTGGTGGGGCCTGTGCTGGCTGTGGACTGCATGCACGGTGAAGGACAGCCCGCTGGCCACTCTGTCTCAGAGAAGCGACGCTGTTCTGTTCAGACCCCCAGCCCCTGCACTGAGGGCAGAGTTCAGTGTGCATGGGGGAGACACAGCACCTGCGGCACTGTAACACTGCCTGGCCTTCACAGTCAGTGCCCTGGTGGTTGGCAAGCAGCTGGGGGGTCATGCAGCACCCTCCCAATGTGCTTGCACACAGGACACCTGGGAATTTGCATTTCAAGCACAGCTAAGACAACAGAGGCTCTGGATACATTCACTGTGGAAGAGTCAATCGCTCCTGTCGCAGGGTGGGGTGCTGCATGGACGCTCCCTGAGTATGGTCTCTGGTAAGAGTCCCGGTGTCCTGGAGAGGGGACAGCTGAGCTTCCTCAACAAATGGCAGTGCTGCAGCAAGGAATCCATGAGCAGCACCCAGGAACCGTAGGGAACATGAGGCTGATGGACTTTGCTGTCCTGCTTCACTAGAGGTTAAAGTCATTCGGAAGATGCATGGATCTCTAAGGACACAGGTGTCTCACGGGAAGCTGAGTGTTTCCGTCTCTGAAGCCCTGGAGGGACATTTGACACAGAACTGAGGAGGGTTTGTGGCCTTGCTGTGAGGCATCCACGGAACGTAAACGTGGAATCTGATGCAGCACACAGGTGGGCACCGAGTGCCCCCGGGAGCTCAGGTCCTCTGAGTGGACAGCGCCCCATGACTAGGGAAAAACACAGATGATTTTACAAAAAGCAATTTGCAAAAAAGCTTTCTCTTTCAGGGAATTGCTGTCAGAGGATGAGCCATTTACAGAATTGGCTTTTCCCTGGTTGGTCCCTGGCAAATTATTGTAGGAAAACTGACCTAGAGCTACCAGGAAAACTGTCTGATGTGAGAAGAATTTATGGTGAAGAAGACCTTTGGGCTTAGAGTCGGCAGAAAGAGAAATCCAAACAAGAGAAATGAAGGGCCATGAAAGCCGTTGTATTTTTACTAGGGCAATAATGTACACTGCCAAAGGAGTGTTTATTCATAGAAAATTAGTAGCAAGCGGAGCTGGAAACAGCGGGAAGGTGTGTGTGTGCCCGGTGCTGTGCTTAAGTGCTCCAGGCTCAGGGTTAACTGAGCTCCTGTTTCTATCAATAGACCACTGTTACCAGTGTGAGTCAGCGTTGTCCCAGACTTTTACAAGGCCGAGCTGAACCCAGACCTACCGCCCGTAATAGCGATGAGCACCCACAGCAGACACATTGCACAAGGGTAACTCATAGTGGCAGTCATATTTCAGGAGGGAAATAATACCAGTACTTTATTTGTGAGATGCTTTGCTTGAATAAGAAATGACTGTGTTTCTTGGATTCTAATTCTGGCTCTTTAATAATTAATAAACTCATGGATTTCTTCAGCAATGATCACCCAGGCCAAGACCTATTCCTAGGAGCTCAGGTCTTCAACAAAGAATAAGCAGGAGACACAGTTTCCACCTCCAGGGTTTGTCTTGTCTGTGTTTGACCAGCTAACCATGAGTTGGTTTTAGCGGAGGATGTGGCGGGAGGTGAACATCATTACAAGTGCACTGTAAAGTAGGAAGGACAAAGCAAAGCGACTAGAGACCAAAGTGGGAATGGAGGACATGGCGAGCATCTGCAGCAGTGGCTCCTCGGTTCCCTGGACACTGGGGCAACTATGCTAATGAGCGGTGAGGATACACTCGAGGGGAGAAGGCCTGGCATTGCAGGATTACAAAGAAGATAAGAGAAGAACACGGAGGCTGTGTTTGAATCTTACTTTTTTCTACCTAAATCCAAGCAGCCAGAGGCCAGTTTCCCTCCACTCCTTTCAGAGTTGGACTATGCCCCACACTTCCTGGGCAGCGTAGCTCCATCCCTGCCCCCGTCTGCAATGCTTTCTTCCTCCTCTCTGTCCAAATTCTGTCTCTTATGGCTTAGCTGATGATATCTGCACTCTCTGAAGATTTTCCTGATGTATCTTAACATATTACTGTTTTGTATCATTGTTTCATTGGGAAACAACCATTTATTGAGTGTCAACTCTGTGTCAGATGTGATTGTAGGACCAGGGATATAGCAGTGAATAAAATCAGGTTCTCTTTCTCATGGTGCTTCGTTCAAAAGGGAAAATATGACAAAGAAAATAAGTTGTCTTGATGTTGGCTGATGGACGCAGAGAGAGAGAGACGGAGATGGCAGAGGTAGAGGTAGATGCGTGGACAGATGGTCGGGTGGGTGGAGCTTGAGAGGACAGATGGACTTCGTTGAGAGAGCCATAGAGACAAACTGAGCGAGCAGCTTCTATGTGTGGTGGGCTGACAGTGCAGCCGAGAGGCTGTGCTGTTGCCTCCTCCACCATACTGCAGAGAAGGACCCTGCTGTTCTGCTCTGCAAAATCTTTTCAGTGCCAGGGCACAGGACTGGACTTGGGTAAGAGGCTTAACAGATATTTGTTTGTTGACACTGTTTTTCACTTTTTATTCAGCCATTTCAGCATGGCAGATGCAGTTCAGTTTCCACTGAAGTGTAATTTGCCCTCCACAGGCTGGCTTAGAGATTTGTTGGGTTTCATATTTGTATGCAAAGCAAGATGCTCCACATAAATCCAAGGGGATTCAGTAACCATTTTTGGCAGCAGTTTCTCCCTCATGCATCAATTTTTTTCTTTCTTGGCTTTCCCTGGTGACCCTGCATCACTAGGGGTTCTTAGAGCAATTACTATGGCTGCACCCAGTGACCCTTCACCTTCCCTAACAGTTGGACAAATCAGGCAAGGAAGGAATGGGGCGGAGTGAAGGCTGGGGAGGGCTGGGGGGCCTGTGTGGCCAGCGACTTGCCCCAGTCTCTCTATTCCTGTTGCAGGAGGGCACATGTTGCTGTAAAAAAGAGAAACTGGATATTTGCCTGGGAAGTTTTCGAGACTCTGCCAGGAAGAAGAAAAAAGGAGCAGGAGAAGAAGGAAGAGGGGCAAGGAAAAGCACAAATCTCGGGGGTCAAAAATGAGTAAGAACAAAAATGGCTTTGGCGAGCTTTCGCAACAATCACGGTGCACCAGCCAGTTTTCTCAAACCCAGTGAACTTTCTAATGGCATTAGGAGAAGTTCACTGAGCTTGGCGTTGGGAGAATTTATAGTATTCTTGGAAAGGGTTTTCAAACATTCTAGTTTGAAAAGAAATAAAATCAACAATCTTATTTGCTCTGTACTATTTGCCTTTCTGTCCTACTTATTCATGCAGTCTTAATTTATAAAAACAAATGGAAACTGCACTCCTTGGGTCTCCAGAAATACTGGGCCTTTTGCTGTGCTTACTTTCAGCTTCACAGCAACCTTGAGGGAGACATGGTTACTTCCAATCACAAAGGGAGCAACCAAGTCTGGAGCCATCTGGAGTCTTCCCGCAAGCAACCACAGCTTGTTGGAAGGGCAGGTTTTGAACCCAGGTCCCCATGACCACAGGGCAGTCCAGAAGTTCTTGGAGTCTTGGAATAGGCACCAAATCCCCCCGGTGAGAACTCCGAGTAGAAGGCTGGTGTCTGAACATTGAGCCAGTGCCCACAAGGCCAGTGCGTCTGGGCTAACGCTTCCCAGCCCGGGGCCACCGTGTCCTCCGTGAGGCCAGCAGAGCAGCCTCCACAGACCGCCCACCGCACACCCAAGGACAGAGACGTGCCCTGGTCACAGGTCCACAACATCGCCTGTCCCAGTTTGGCTGTTGCTTCCTCTTGCCAGGCAAGCCCTCTGGCTCTTCTGGCCAGGGTTATTTATAGCCCTGTTGTATTTGGTTTGCCATGGACGCCCTCCAACTCCCGTCCAGTGTCAGACAACCCGGGTGCGGAAGCCAGGTGAGCACTCGAAGGCGGGGAAGGCAGAGGAATCTCCAGCAGAGGTTTCCGTGGTGAGGAGGAAGCCAGGCTGCCAGCCCTCCGGCCAGAGGAGAGCCCCACCCCTCCCCTCCCGGAGCTCTCCCTCCGGGGCTTCCCACCATGCTGCTTCCCACACAGGTGGGAGCCCAGAGGCAGGTTTGGGGGACCAGGGGACAGCAGAGGTGCCGGGTTGTGGGCAGAAGTGAGGGCGTGCTGCTCCCTGGGCAGCTGTGTGGATCTGGGTGGCAGAGGCTGGGAGGAGGATGGGAACAGGGTCAGGGAAGTCCAACAGCTCCGTCCCCACGCTCTGGCCTGGAGAAGTGTTTTGCGGGTAAATGGAGTTGAGAAGGATAAACTAATAAATGAAGATGAACGAGTGAGCTGTGTGGATGAATGAACCCCGGCGGGTTCTGTCTGCAAGTAGTCCGGGGTTAGATTGTCAACTACTTTGTATGTACCTGTGCTTGCAAGCTGCTTTAAGAAAAATAACAATGTGTTTTCTTTCCCCGACGATGTTTCATGGTTCAAAAGCATTTCCACATGTACTGTATCATTTGCTGAAAACACATGTGATGAACAGGATTTGTTCTCCCAGCTTTATGTACAGACTAAGAAATCCAGGACAGGACGATGAAGTGAGGGTCCCACCGTGGGTGAGTGAAGCAGGATTTGACTTCCTTCTGTCTCTGTGGTGTTCAACTTTTACTTGAATGGATCTCATAGTCACACGATTCAAAATTCAAAATTGTCACAGCGTTAAGAAGACCTACCTCTGCCCCATCCACTCTGGCCACCCTTCTTCCATGAGCAAAAGACATCAGGCTGTGCACCCTGCTTCATAGTTTTATATGTTTTGCAGTTTGCTTTGGGTTTTTTAAAACTTTTTTAGTTTTAAGCTTTTAATAGTCCCCAAAACCAAATAAAATCAGTGTTTCAGCCAGAGCACCATCACTCGATAAGACTTTTGAGAATACCCACGCCTGTCCCCTCCCTGTAGTCCTACAAGTTTTCCATCACAATGACCGCGTGACAGCATCCGCCTGCGAAGTGAAGGACAGGAGATGTGCAGAAAGCCGCCTCTCTCGCGTCAGTGTGCGCACACCAGACACGGGCAGCGTCCCGGCAGTCCCGCGTGGAAGTGCATGACGCTGTGCTCTAAACGCAGAGAGCTCATCAGTGCGGGGGAGCCTCCTCCCGCTGTCCACGGCTGCGCGGCCCTGCCTGCGTGTGCGTCCCTCAGCACGCGCTCCCACTTCGCCTGCGAAGGGAGCTGAGGCCCTTCCCATGCAGACGAGGGCCGTGGGCAGCCGTGAGCACACTGCAGCTGCTTCTGTCCGATGATTCTACAAAGCAAAACCCGGGCCAAAGGATAAAAACACTTACAATTAAATCAAATTTCCACGTCTCCACATAAGAGTTCGTTTTACTTTAATCTGTTACATATGTAGAACTGTTGGTTTCCCAGTAGATTCGCCAACAAATTTCTATTGTTAAATTGAATTTTTGCCAATATGATTGTTTAGACTGATTGTTTAGTATAGTTTTACTTTGGATTTTTCTTCCATACTATAAATTGGAATTTTTTGGTCATTTATCTTTTGATTTTTGCTCATAAAGTTCTTTTTTATTTGATATTTGGACTTTTTACATTTTGGGTTGCCAAGAAATTTAAAACATATTTTAAATGCTAAGTTGGAAAGGTCTTCCTTAATGTAAAGATATAAAGGAATTAATTCATATTTTCTTCTAGTAATTTATTTTCGTGTGATGTACCTTCAATTGCTTTGGAGTTTATCTTGGTATCAAGGGTAAGGTAGAGCCAACTTCATCTTTCTCCAGGACAACCCCATGGTACTAACAATATTTATGCATCTTTATTTTTACCTTTTGGTTTGTTGTCAAGCAGGCTGGCCTGGAACCTGCTTCTTCTTGTCTCAGGTTCCTGTAGCAGGATTACAGACATGCATCTCCATGAGGGCCGATGCTATTTATTTTTAAATATTTTTTGCCCTGATTTCAGTGCTTATGCACTGATTTGTCTCAGTACTGGGGAATTTTTTGAAACCAGATTTTCCGATACAGCAAGTCTAATTGTATTTCTTTACCATCCTTTTCCAGCTGAAATAACATTTGTCTTATTAATCAGGACCTTTTTATGTCACATTTGCATAGAAGAATTGGGAAGGAGATGCCTTTATCTTCCACATAAAGGAAGTAATATTAAGGAAATCTATTTATAAGCCTGGAAGAAAAATAATTCTCCAGATATTATTGCTAGAAAATCTGAGACAACAGCATTTTCCTTCATTTATAAAGATGTTGCCAAGTGACTTCCTGCCACATGGGAGGCATTCTCCTCAAAGTGGTCCGGGGGTCAGGGGACCCCACCATCCCTGAAGGGGAGACGAACCCGAACCCTAGAGCACACAAACCTATGGAGCACAAGCCTCCTGCTGCTGCACACGGCCCACTCGAGCGGGCGACTGCAAAGCCTTCACCTCAAAAAAGAAAAATAACCAACGTTTCCAACGTTTTATCAACCAAGCGAAAGGCTTCTGCGGGCATACGTGTCTACAGTTTCACCGGCGTTCTGGCAGCCAGCCGCACTTCCCAGGGTAAAGCTTGCTTATTTGTGCAGGAGAGCTTGGAACAGCGTTAGCGAGTTCAAAGGTTCCGCAGAAGGAGCTCTGCTGGCCAGGCAGGCAGGAAAACAAGGGCAGAGCCAGCACCCTCCAGGGGTCACCGTGCGCGGGTTCGGGCGCTCCCGCCGGGCCGGACTCACCCCTCCTCCCTGTTCCCGCGCTGCCTTCTCCTCCTGTGACTCCGTCCTCCGCCTCTGGTGTCCGGCAGTCTCTGCTGAGGCCACGGCCTCGCCTCTCGGCCCCCTGCGCTGTCAGCTTCAGAAGCACCGCTGCCCTCCAGCCCTGGGACCCCGGGACACACACTCCCCGCTCCCGAGTACCGGCCCCTCCCGATCCAGCCTCCGCTCAGGCCCCTCGGACTCCTTCGGTTTCCCATTTCCCTGGCCCTTAGCACTGGCCCTCTGGCCACTTGCTGGTGTCTCTCTCCGCTGGCCGCCCTGTGCCTGGGAGCTTGCCCCCTGCTCAGTGGCCTCCAGGACCACCTCTGCCCTCCGTCTCGGAGGACTCACCGGCCAGGAGCCGAGCTTCCGGCCTCTGCCCCCTCCGCCCCCCCCCCCCGCCTGGTGTTCATCTCAGGTGAGAAAGCCAGCACGCGCCTGATGATGAGGCCAACGTCTCTCTTCTCCACGCTGCAAGGACAGAACACCCGCACCGTGACGTCGAGAGTCCATGGCAGGCCCCTGGCCACAGCCACAGCTCACTCTGGGCTTCTGTCCTCTTCCCTGTGAAGCAGGTGCAGCTACCCCCTGAGACTGAAGTGGACGGTGTCCTTCCTGTGTCAGGATCAGCGGTGGGACCCATCTCCGAGTGACAGCCAGGTGGGCCCAGTGTCTCTCCCCCCACATCCACCTGAGCTCATCAGGGTCCCCGGCCTCCCATTGCTCTGCTTTTCTGTCCCCTGTCGCTGCTGGAACAAATCGCCATGAACACCAAGCCACCGCCTTAGAGGTGAGCAGTCAGAAGGCAATAGCAGGTCTCCTGGAGGCATTGGGAGGGAGGGCTGTCTTCTCCTGCAGGGCTGGGGACCCATCTGTGTCCTCACTTTCCAGTTCTGAGGGCTTGTGGAATGTTTGCCATGCCTCAGAGTGAGTAAACTTCCATCTGACCTGGCTGGGAAAGGTGTGCTGGCTTCCATGGCTCGTGCGCATACAGGAGTGCCCCCCAGACAACCTCTTCATTTTAAGATGGGTAACCTTAATCATGTGCACAGCCCCTGTGCCAGGTAAGGTCATCCATTCACAGGTTCAAGGGCAGTGGTGGCAAACCTATGGCACGCATGTTATTTTTCTTTTAAGACAAAAGACGTTCATGTGTGAGTTGTTTTTTCTAAACTAAAATCTCAGTATTCAGGTTTAATTGTATTGTTGGCACTTTGGAGTAAATTGGGTTTGGGGTTGCAGTTTGGGTGCTCATCTCTAAACAGTTCACCATCACTGCTCCAGGGATTTTTTTCAAGGGTAGGGGCAGGGAAAGAGAAGTGTCATCTGCCTGGCCATCATCTCCTTAAATACCTGCTCAGATATCACCTTTCCTGTGAGGGCATTCCTGGAAATCCTTTTTAAACCCATTACCACCTCAACATTCCTTATATTGTTTTCCTGCTTCATTTTAAAAATGTCATTTATTGCCAGAGTTTACAACGTGTGTTGGTTAGCTTTCAGTGGCTGTGACAAAGTGCCTGACATAAACAAGTTGAAGGAGGAAGGTTGACTTTGACTGTGGTTTCAGAGGTCTCAGTCAATGGTCAGCTGGCTCCATCACCATGGCCCGTGGTGGGGAAGGCCATAGTGGCGGAAGGGCATAGTGGCAGAGCCCAGCTGCTCACCTCATGGAGTAGGGAAGCGGAGAAGAGGGTCAGAGTCAACAAAGAGGGGCCAGCAACCAGATCCACCCCCAAGGACAACTCCATGGCCCACCTCCTTTGGCCAGGCCTCACCTGCCATTCATCACCTCCCAGAGATTCTGTCCAGTTATGGTCCCATCGATGATGAATCCACTGGAGAAGTGAGAGCCTGCTTGATCCAGTCACCGTCCAAATCCCACCTTGAACACAAGACACTTTTGAGGGGCACTGTAGATCTCAACCACAGTAGGGTGACCTATGTTACAATTTAGTTTATTCCTCTACCTTTCCTTGTTGGAATACAGCTGTGTGTGGGGCGGGGGTTCACTGCTAGGTGCTCCATCTCCAGAGTGGGCAGCCGCGCGCGTGTTGAACGAAGCGTGAGTGAATATGGAGCCAACCTTGTTCCTGAGGGAGACTTTTCAAAGCAAAGGGTAAAACGTATTTTGACAAATATCCCCACAGATTCACTGTAGAATTTGTAAAACTCCTTTTTTTTCCCGGTGGATCTTAGTATAATTAATAAATGGAATTTGCTAGATACCAGTGTGTAGAGCGCTGCAGTAGGTCCCTAACCTGGAATGCGCTGGAGTTGAAACTGGGAAGGTGTTCTTTGAATGTGGTAGCAATTATTTTTTAAATTATTGTTTACGGAAATGAAATCTACATGAACCATTTTAAAGAATAAGGCTCACTGCAAGTTGGCACACTCATATCAGTGTATAATCATTGTTTCTATCTTCTCAAACATTTTCATGGCATCAAAAGCAGACCATCGGGTGCACTAAGTATCACTCCCAGTCCCCCACCCAGAGCTCCCAGCTGGCACCCCTCTGCCTTCGGCCTTCGAGATGTGCACTGTCTGGGTATTTCACATAAATGGGATCACTCCTGAACCTTTGTGTGAGGCTTCTTCTACTAGACATCATGTTCTCTAGGTTCACCTATGTTGCAGACTGATTTGTGGCTGACCAACATTCCCTTGCATGGATCTGCCACATGGTGCTTATCCATCTATCTGTCGCTGAGTGTTTGGGCCATTTCCTCCTTTTGACTGTTGTGAACTGTGCTGCTATGATTCAAGCAAAAACTTGCTCCCAAACCTCATGGCTTCCTTGTGGAAAATATGAAATCCATACAGATTATATAATTAAAGAGAGCATAACCAGTAATCCCAAACTTCCCGTAGTTCATTTGGGAGAAGTAATTTGTTAATGCTGTTTTCCCAACCACTTCTTTCATTCCAGGTATAAAATCGTATACTGGAACATTTAGAGTAAAAATACAGGCATCGATTGCATATTCTGGGGGAAACAAAAGCACTTCTTAATTAGGGAGACAAAATGTCATGGTGACAGCAATTGTTGATTATCACAGTCAACATCGTGTTCATGAGCGGTCAAACACAAATATTTAATTCTTTAGAGGCTTTAAAATGTAAATCTTAGAAACAGATGAGTTCTACAACAACTAAACAATATAAACTAGGGAGGTGCTCAGTCTCCTGGGTCCAGTTTATTTAAAATGCAGTAATCTTTGTGTCCTTAAACGCTCCAGAAATTAAATATACAACACTTTAGAGGCACTAAGGTCACTGTTTTATAATCCTACAATTAAAAACTCTCCAGAAATATATCAGGCATATCCAAGTACATTTACTTTTTATTTCTTTGTAATGAACGATTTAAAGTATTTTCACAACATTTTCTCTTGGTTGTACTTTCCATTAAAGTCCCTGACTGTCAATGACAGCCATGCACCAGAACCTGACATGCTTGTACAAACACCAGTGTTTGGGCCAAACCCCAGACCAACGGAGCTGGAGTCTCGAGGGCCACGCCCGTGCGGCTTTATGGGGCTCTAGGTCGGGGTGAAGCGTCTCTGCAGAGGTCCTGTCCAGAGCGTGAGTCAGATCCCCCCTCCCGCCCGGGGCCGCCTGAGATGAGCTGAGGCCGGTGTGGCTGACCTGGGACATGGCGGACAGAGGTCACCGGGTCAGATGAAGACACAGCTGGTTTTCAATGCCCATGTGACACCTGGAAGTTGAGTTTTTATGTATTTGAGAGGATTTTCCTTGGCAATCTTTTGAGACAATGGGGCCTTTGAGTCAGATGGCCTGGTGAGAATGCTACTTGTTCTGTAGAAGCTCAGAATCTCTTATTTCTAAAGAATCTCTTATTTCTAAAGCTTCAGTTCCTTCATCTGTGAAATGGGTAAGAAATGCTTGTCTTAAGTTAGGTGTGAAAAACGTATGTAAGTTGCTCTACCTGTAGTAAACGGTAGGTAATGTACTATAATTCTTCACTTTTGGGGGTAGCTTTCATTTTCAACTCTTGGGGCTTTCCTCTTGCCTAATTGGCTATCAAGTCCTGTATTTGTATTAGGTTAATAACTGAGGGAATGTATTGTAAAATCAAGAAGAGCGTCAGGTTCAGGGTCTGAAGGAACAGATGATTTGCAAAGGCTGAGAGTCTGCAAACACACAATGACCAAAAGCTTCAGGTTTGGAGTCCAAAGACCCTGGGCTGAGAACTGCCTGAAACTTCTCTGATCTGGCCTTTCCTCTGTAAAATGATGGTAATAAAATTCCTGCATGTTGGGTTGTTTTGATGGTTGTAACAGATGAGATAATGCGAGTACAGTGATTAGCGTGGTCCTGTATATAACACGAGTACTCAACACATGCTTGCTGTCATTAAACTGAGGGTAATTGATGCCTAACTGCTCCTGTAAATATTAACCCTCCTTCCCCTCTTTTGAGCTAATGTGGCTTTATGGTGTTTTGCAGGGCTTGAGGAAGGAATGTAAGTTCTCCACAGGGAATGCAGCTCTTGAGAAGAAATGGGTTTACTACTCCCCGTCCATCTTCCAAATGCAAGACTAGAAAGGGTTTGCTCTTCAGCCACTAAACAAATTCACGCTCTTCCCATTGCCAGAAGTAAGAGAGGAGCAATGGACTTCTCCGGTCAATCAACGAGCCGAACCTTGCTGCAAAGTGTTGCCTGCATATCCGACCTCAGGTGGGAAGGAAGCCATCCTCCTCTGGGGCGTGATGTAAATGATCAGCAACACCATTCTTTCGGGAGGGCCGCTGGTGTGCTGAGAGCGCAGCTCTGTTTTCCACAGTACCAAGAGGTGTTTCCCAAAGTGGGGGCCGCTTTCCACGGGACACGAGATGGTGCTGCGTTGGGCCGGACAATGTGGGTTGAACACCTGCATTTATTTTAACACCTATTAGGACAACACCAGTGCTTAGTTTTCCAGATGCCACTGTTTAGGGTAAACCGAGTTAAGTACAAGACTCCAATCTGGGGCCAAGCAAACTAGGGACATGGTGGCACAGGTGGTTCGGTGGGTGTGGAAGGAGCCCGGATGCAGATGAAGCATCTTCAAAGGATGTGGCTCAGCCCTCTGCAGCTAAAAACCACCCAGCCGTGTATGCCACAGGTAGAGGGGACTTCGGACCACGGAGCCCAGCATGGCAATGACAATCTTTGCTAAGTTTTCAGTCTTTCGTGGTTGTCATTGGTAGTATTCTATTAATTGCCGAGGTTGTTCCTTTAAAGATTTACACCAACAATAGAAGGAAGATCAAGAGGGAACAGCTAAGTCATGGACTCAACAGCAAGTGTCAACCTTTCACACGTAATGAATTCTGTTTAAGGCTACCATCAAGACCGGTCCCTGTCAGCTAAGGTAGGAACTAAGAAACTAATGAGAGCAATCAGATTTTTAAATGCTTTACGTACCACTGGAATTTATGTCTTAATTTAATTGCCGAATTCTTAATCTGATTAGAGCCTGTAAAGGAATAAAATTGGATTTGGAAAAAATAGATAAAATAAGTTTTCCTTTACATATTCACAAGTCATCCCAAACTGCATGTTTCTTATAAGATTAATACAAATGTTTTAGCTCATTTTCATTGCATCCGAGCAAACACATTATCTCCCAGGAAACAGCATGGAACGATAATATGCCACACATCCAGCCATAGAAGAAGTTCTTGAATATAAAGTCATCTGGCTAAACTGCCTGGAAATGAGCGGGGTCACAGTCACGGAGATGAAGCTAAATGACATCGCGTTTCTCCCATGGCTCCCAGGACATGAGATTCTCACTACCAGTGGGACCGGCTTATGAGTCTCTGTCCACTAGATGTTTCTCTGGCTTCTGCAGAGTGTTCCCAAATCATTTCATTCACTCACCAAATATTTATTCAGTGCCTACTGTGTGCCAGGCACTCACTGTTCCAGGTGCAGGGGCACCGAGGCCGAGCGAAGAACATTAAAGTCTCTCTGAGATGCAGCTCCTAGTAGACATGGCCAACTTCCCATTGTAAACTGTGCTTCTTCAATGTGTGATTTTTAAAAAGAGGCTCAAAAATGGTCTTACACATTTAAGAGGATGATATGACAAGGAATAGGGTTAGAAAGGGGAGGTCATAAAATTCAGTTAGACAAGGTGAAAAGCAAGACCACATTGGAGCACAAGAAGCAACACACATGCAGAGACCGAGCAGAGGCCTGGAGCCACACCAGCCCCGCTCAGGGCTTCATGTCCACTAGCTCCCTCATCTTCCCGGCACCCGGAGAGCTGGAACCCTCCTACTACCTGCATTCTACAGAAGCGGAGACTGAGCTCGGAGTAACTGCCTTGTCTCACACCGTCCCACACATGGCAGCCAAGAAGAGAGCTGACCAAGGAAGTGAAGACAAAGCAGCCTGGGCCCACTGACCTGGTGGGAAGCGGGAGAGAGACAAACTGTGGCGAGCTGGAAACGCTCGGGATCTTACTTCAGGGGCCGTTTTAAGTGGACTGCACGCATGGTCCTTCTGTCCCCAGAGTCGAGGATGCCACAAGCCTCTGACTCTAACACCAAGACCCGGAACCCACCACATGATAGATCCAGCTGTTCCCTGAAGCAGCTATTGAGTTTTTAGCGATATCTAAAATACAAGCTCTTCTGAAGTTGGGAAAGTTAAGGCAGAGCCTTCGCATTTTTCTCTCATCTAGGAAGCCAGATCTCTGTGGGGAGGGGAGAAAGCGCCGGTGGGTGGCCAAGCTCGGAGTCTGTCCTGTGTGTTCATCGTCCCCAGGGTGGCTGGCCTGGGGCGGTCTCTCTCCACGCTGGCACTCGTCCGCTGCCTCCTCCTCTGACTGTGCTTGCAGGAGCTGTGTCCAGTGCAGAATCAGCAGGGCCCTTCTGACATGCTCCGGGAAGGCTGCTCAGCCCTGCCCGAGCCCACTGTGCTGGGATGCCGGATTCCCTCCAGCCTGCGTACTTCCTGGGATTCGCCAGAAAGCAGACCTGGGCAGGCAGGGCCAGCCCTGGCACCTCTAGGGGGTGGGGCAGCGGCTAGGTTTTGGGTTCTGGGCGCTGAGAACAATGGGAAGCGATTCGATCGCAGGCCCAAGCCACGGCCTCCACACGCCAGCAGGGCTCTGGGGCTGAGGGACAGACACAGGCCCACTCGGAGAGCAGCCTGTGTACAACTGCATGGGCCCAGTGACCTTCCCGCCCACGCCAGCCGTGGGCTCTGGCGGTGTCTGTTCCCGGTCCGAGCAGGGACCACGGCCCTCTCATCCACGCGAAAGAGATCACTTGCCAAAAAGCATGTGTTTTGCTAGGGAAAGATGAGCAGCTTTAGTCTCGCGGGAAGTGCCATGCACTCCACCGTCGCCCGGTGCCTCTCGGCCTCAGCTCGGGTCTCCTCCGCCTCTGGCCTGCACCATCCAGCCCTCCACACCTCCCTGGTCCTGCCAGAGTATTCCCAAATTCCAGGTATTCCCAAATCTCCTGCTTCTTCTCCCTTTCGTAAGTAGAACAAATGAACTCTGCTCCTGAGTCACTCTGCTATGGCTCAAAGCTAACCTGGCAAGCAGGACCCTGAGCAGTGACCAGACAGGCAGTGGGGCTGCGTTCACAGGTCGGTCTCTGCTGTCCTCACCTCCTGCCTGCCTCCCACCCTCACCTGCCTGCTATGAGGCCTGCAGCTTCTGGCCTAGTCCTCCCACGCAGGCCAGGCTGTCCTCCCTCAGGGACGCCTCCCCATGTCCTGCAGGAGCCACCAAGCGAGACTCCATCGTCCTCTTCTGCCTCAGCTCCTGTGCATCCCCATCTGTGTGGTTGCCTCTCTGCCTATGCAGCTGGCGAGGAGGGCCAGCCATGCTTCCAGGAAACTCAGCCAAGAACCTCCCTGCAGACAGAGTTGCCCGGGCCAGGTCCCTGATGACAGTCCTGATCCTTGTCAGGAACATGGAGACCTCGGTGTCCCAAGCCCCCCTGGGTTCAGGACCCGGAGCAGCAGCGGGAGGAGGAGCAGGGGGAGGGGGAGGAGGGAGGGGGCTTTCAAGCCTTTGCAGGCATGGGGTGGTGCCTACCTGCATCTCAGTGCCGGTGGGGTTTGGGAAGTAAACCCTGCTTTGCTGTATCCTGGTCCATCGTGCTGGAGAGCAGGGGTGTCGCTGATGTCTGGACAGGCTGTGCGGTATGGGACTGACCACTGGGAGAGGACTGAGCTGAGCGTGAGCACACTGTCTGGCGGGGAGCGGGTGGGACAGCTACACCGGGCATTGCGGCTTCATTTCAGCTCTCTTCTGGAAGAGCGTAGCATGAACTGGAGGCCAAGCTTCGTTACAGGGCTCTAGGTGCCCTGCAGTCCCTGTCTCTGCATTCTAAGAGCTGTTTGCTCTCCTGAGCGCAAGAGCTCCTTCAAGCTCTATCCTCAGTGGGATGAGACCGTGGATCCATCAGGGGTCAGATTCCTGCTCTGCCACAGCAAAGGCCACGGGGCTTACACATTTCATCCCCCCATGCCCTGGGTTTTTCCTCTGCAAAATGGCAAAAACAATACATATCCATAAGGGTTCTGAAAACAGTAAATGAAAAAATTTGTGAAGGATTAAAAAACATTATGTGTCATTGTTGTACTATGTTCGCGTACCTGGCTTCTTCAGGATAAGTTTTCTTCACCCCCAGCCTCTCCTCTGCAGACCCCAGGCAACAGCACCAACGAAACCAGCGTTGGCGGCCTGCAATCATCGGCCCTTTCCCTCATCCATTCTCCTGCCCTGTCAGACAAAGCGCTGGGGAATCCATGCCTAAAGAGGGAGATCATGCAAGAGCTCACAGCGGAGGGGGCGACCGCAGACAGAAACAGAAAGAAACCCGAGAGTGGGCTCGGCTCGGAGAGGCTGGGGGAGGGCCTGGAAAGCTGCAGGGAGAGCCGCTCCGAGGCATTTACAGGGCTGTGTGAGCATGGGAGTCCAGAACCTCATAGCCTCATTCCCCAGCCCAGAGCCCGGCCGTCCAGAGGATGCAGTCTCTGGAACTCAGGAGGGTGGAATCACTTAGAGCCTTTCAGAGGAGTGAAGAACAAGCAGCCTGCGATGGTCCTCCCATCCTGCCCACACCCTGCGCTGCTGCACAGCATCCCGAGTAGCAACACAGCCTCCTGTGACGCAGGCTGGCCCCTCCCCAGCCCCGGCCTCCTGCCCTTCCTCTGCTCCTCAGCATGGCCGCCAAGTATCTCCGTGTTTCCCGATTGCTCAAAATCAGCCTTCAGACTTTTTTCCAGGTTGACACTAGTACTTCCAGTGTCATGGTTTCTGCTTTTCTGGCAAAGAAATAAGTCAGTTTCTCTTTTGCTCTCTGTCTGAGTGGGGTGAAGGGTGTGGGGAATGAACCCAGGGCCTTCGCATGGAGCTACATTCCCAGTCCTTTTTAGGAAAAATTTGAGACAGGGTGTCCCTGAGTGGCAAAGTTGTCCAGGCGGGCCTTGAACTTGGGACCCTCCTGCCTCAGCCTTCCTCTGGGATTACAGGCCTGTGCCACCATGCCCAGAGTCCACCTTGATTTTTATCTTGTATTTCAGGCTTTCCTTTCTTGGGTATTTATGTTGCCCTCAGGAAATTCCCATATCTCCTTTTCTTTCCTTTGGAAGGGAAAAGTTCTCAGGGCCAAGCAGTGACAGGTTTGCACTGGGAGTTAGGAGCAGTAGGTTCTGTGCCTCAGTTTCCCTATAGATAGCAGGGAAGGCACCTCTCCGCATCCTGGGCTGCTGGAACGAAGAGAACAGACGGTGCGAGCAGCCTACAGACAGGACGCTTGCAGTCACTGTGCTGCACAGGCAAGAGTCTCGCTCTTAGGACAGGCTGCAGGGCTGTCCCCACTGCGCCTCTGTGCATGCGGGAAGCAGCTGCTCACTGGGAAGGGCTGGCGGCCTCCCTTCCTGGAGCTGTCCCGCCTCACCTCAGGCTTCTCCCTGCAGGCCCAGGCCTCACTGCTGCCCCTGAGCTTCTGCACCCGGCTGGGTGGAGGCAATGAAACCCCACTCCCACCCGCACTCAGGCGGGGCCGAGATGAGCACGCTCCGTATGTCCCGGCCCGGTGCCCACGGGAAGCCCGCAGAGCCTGTCCTCCTCCTGAGGGCCCGCGGGTGTGGACAGCTCCTGCAGGAGCCTGGGCAGTGACCGGCCGCCCGCCCCTCGCTGCAGGGACAGGGGCTCCGCCAGGACTGTGTGGGCAGGGGGCCAGGTGCAGCCCCTGGGCTCGGCCGGTGGCCGGAGGCCAGTCAGGGTAGGGGCTCTGGTTCTCCGGCCTCCCTGGGCCCTAAGGCTCCGCGAACACACGGACAGAAAGCGTCCTCTGTCCGGAGAGAGCGTCCGTCCGTCTACTTCCCCAGAGTCCGAAGGAATGGTTTTTAACGAAGTGCAATGCTTTCGCGGCTTTCTCATTTCCCAGCAAACAGTCTCGCGGGAGTCCAGCCACCCTTCTTCCTGCTCCGGGACACAGGAACTTTAGGGGGGCAGCGGGTTAGGGGGTCGGTAGCCCCTTAAGGTGGACCGCCCGGGTTCTCAGCGCGTTAAGGTGGACCGCCCCGTGCACTGAGTGTGTTAAGGTGGACCGCCCTGGTTATTGGTTCCCCGAGGCTGCGGAGGGCGGGGCCTGCAGGACCGAGGTCACGAGCACCAGCCCGGGTGTAAGACGATCTGCCGGGCCGGGCCAGCCGCCGCGCGGGCACACGCTCGCATTCCTGTCAAGTCGGCCTCCGACCAGGCGTGCCTGTGCAACCTTAATAAAAGCCTCTGAGCGCGGCAGGCCGGCCGGCCGGCCCTTGCGCTGTCAGTGCCCGCGGCCGGCGGCGCATGGCCCGCGCGCAGTAGCCGCTGGGGCCATGGGGGCGCCCCCCGGCCTGGCGCTGCTGGCCCTGGCGCTCGCGCTCGCCCCGACGCCCGGCGCCCGCAGGCTCAGCCGCGTGCAACACGGGCCCTGCGTCTACACCTTCGTGCTGCCCGAGCTGGACGCGGGCTGCGCGGGCGACGCGCTCAGCAACAACGCGCTGCAGCGGGACGCGCCCCACGCCGAGCCCGAGCCCCCCGCGCGCCGGCTGCAGCACCTGGAGCACGCGATGGAGAACTACACGCAGTGGCTGCAGAAGGTGAGTCCGAGTCCGCCGGCCGGGTGCGGCTGCCGCTGCCTGCCCACCTTCCGCCCCAGGTGCGGGGCACACGCAGCCCAAGCTTCCTGCAAGCCCCCGGGTGGGTGTGGGGTGTGTGCAGGCTCCCCCGGGTGGGGTGTGCGCCCAAGCTGGCATGACTTGGGACGCTACAGTTAGTCTTGGTTTCTCTGCCTGTCAACCCAACTTCAGCAGAGAAAGCTGGAGTCTGTCAGAGGAGCAAGTGGGCGGGGGAGTCCTCTTCACAGGGACGTAGTAACAGACCCTACAGTATTGCAGGAACAGGTCGATTTTGTCCAGGAAACTTTGTGCGGCTAGCACTGGAAATCATCACAAAATGTTTAATTTGTTTCAATTTTAAGTGAAATTAACATGAAGGGAGAGTAAAAATATAAACCACCCGTGTGAGATCCGGTTGCAGAAATTGTGCTCGCAAGTGAGGAAACTTCATTCTAGCAGCAGACTTGTTTCTGTGACATACAGAATGTTCCAGACCAAGAAGGGGCGTTCTCGTGTGAGCTCCTGGGGACGCGGCTGTTCGTGTGAGTTCACGCAGATGTGCACCTGCAGACCAGGCTGAGCAGGGCAGGTGGGCGCCGCCTGAGCCTCTGTCGCTCCTCTGTTCCCAGGCGCTGGCTACCGAGACAGGGTGGGCTCCGGGTAAGAATAAGGACTTGACCCTCTCAGGTTGCATATGGGCTTGACCCGAAGCATAGGAATCAAATGCAGCAGCTTCTTCCGTTGTTGTTTCTCTATAAATCCCCGAAAAGCTTTTGTTGAAATTATGCCCGTTACAAGAGCCCATCCTGCGTCCTCTGCTCTTGTGTGGTTGTGTCAGGTAAGGAATTGCGTTGATTGTGTCAGCAGGAGAGCCCTGCCTTTGCACAGATTCACTCCGTGCACATGGGGGAATGACAGTCCAGCTCCTCCAAAGCAGTCTGTTGGGAGAGCAGAGCTGTGAGAGGATGCGGACAGGGAAAGGACTGAGGCTCTTTCATTCCTGCCTGGTCACAGTGACTTCCATCCAAGCCTGCTGAATCACGCCAAGTAACAGCCATTCTACTTTTGTCCACTAGGGACTGAACTAAGATCGCCGTTGTTATTTTATGTGAGGGATTAACTACAACTGGGT
This sequence comes from Heterocephalus glaber, assembly GCF_000247695.1. The sequence continues at coordinate 22,816,981 of NW_004624763.1, read as the reverse complement.
AGTTGTAGGGTTCCCAACTTGGAAGTGCAGTTAGTCTTTCTGTTGCCCACTACAGGTGAAATAATAGGTAGGCAGAGAAGGGAATGCAAACAGAATCTTGCAGACTTTTGAGAATTGTAGCCTAATAGGCATTCCTCAGAGCAGCAGGTTATAAGAGGCCCATTTTTGTCTTTGGTTAGTTTATTTTCATAGTGAACAAGTGAATTTGGTGGAATAGCTTGTTATTCTCAATGTACCAATCATGTAGTTTTAAAGGAGAATTCAATCATGGTAAATTCGTTTGGCTTTTTTTTAGGGAATAGGAGGGAAAGCTAGTCACAAATTGTCCCCAAAATGTAGTATTTCATTTGCTTAAAACATGCAAAATGGTGATTCACACATAGTAATGCGTATTTTCTGTTGCTATGCACTTATTCAGCGGTGACAGGGTAAAGACATAATTCTGCTGGGTTTAAATCATGCACACATTTCATATGTTAATTTACTTCGTGAAGTGAAGTTGATCCTTGTTTGCATTGTTCTTGGTCAGTGATTATGGCATAGCTTTCGAATCATAGCCAAGCATACTTCTGAAATGTTCTTTGGTTATGGGGAGGTTTGGAAGAGTGAGGTCAGTTGCACATCTGCGGAAATCTCTCCCTCCTGGGTGTGACTCAGAGCAATTTGGCTTGCTATTGTCCCTGCGAATTTGCATATCTTTTGTCTGTCCTTGTTAATATGATTGGTCAGAAGATCAAGTGACCAAATAAATGCATTCAGCAAAGACCTGCTAAAGACTGCTCAAGTTTCCCTTAATTAGAAATTTTATTCACTCCAACGTCTACATTTTATGTCATATATTTATTTTGATCTTTCACATGGGCACTTTTTGACTGTAACCAACTGTTGTACTTGATACTGCAACCTGAATCACCTGTTTTGATTCCACTCCACGTTGCTGCCTTGGGGTAAGAAGCAAGCGTCTCCGAAACTGAGCGATCATTGCATGAGTGAAAATTCACCCATTTATTCAGTTAAATAATTAATCAAATCAAAGCACTGTGATTATCATGCAGCTCATGTCATCACTCTCAGGAGTTTCTGATGCGGAATAAATGTGCATGTCAGTGCTACGTGAAGCTCGATGGTAATCTATGCTAATCTAGCTCTGTTTTAATTTTTATTTTTATTAGTACGTGTTTGAGGCACATAATGACCACATTCACTGTGGGGAGTTGGCACATGTACAAGACACATTTAATTCTATTTTCATTCCTTTCCCACCCCTCACTCCCGGCCTCCCTCTCTCCCTCAGTCCTCTTCCCTTTGCAAAAGATCTATCTCCTTGTTTCCTATTATCTTATACTGTGCTCTTTAATTTATTTTTATTTGGAGTTTCTCATATAAGAGAACTCATGCGATATTTAAGCTTGAATACTGGTAAAATAAGTATTTTAAAATATTTTTCTGAAGACACTGACTGTCACTAGAAATCACTTTATGAGATGCTCTCAAATTTCATTCAACTTTTTGTCTTGCATCTGAACAGACTGAGAAACAAATTATCCAAAGGGGCAAATGATTTACTGGTCACCAAGAGAAATGGAGCCGTTAAGACAATGATCTTGACATGGATTTATTTCAAGATCAGCGATCTGTGTGGCTTGTAGATTAGTGTGAGGTAGAGTGAGAGCATTCTCCTGCTTGTCAGACGGGAAGAGAAGTATAGTTAGTATGTCCAGTGTCAGATTTATTGGGTGAGGCAGTTGGGTGTGTGTCTGGGTCTGACTCTCTTCCGAGGTATTTGTCAGAATCACTAGCAACATAGTAACAATAAATCAACAGCCTTTGTGTCTTTGCCCCCTTGAGGGTCCTTTCTTACCTTCCTATGAGAGAGCAATCTATGGAACAACGTCCACATCCTGTGGTTTCCTTTGTCCCATACTTTGAAAGTTTACGAAGGTGCACATTTAAAATATATAATGTTCCAGCATTTGGGAAATCTTGGAAAGTTTGTTTTGCTGGCTGGTGACTGTGCAGTAATTAGACAGAGAGGATGCTCTTGTGTTTTTATTTTCCCCTGTGGAGGGCTTCCTAAAGTGTGACGATCAATACATATTTTTAATCATTTGTCTCTAAACTTGAAGACAGTGTGAGTATATGATTGTGCAGAGGTCAGCACTGAAGGCAGTTTCCAGGAAAGGTCAGTAGGAGCCATTTCTTTGAAATCGAGTTGTGCACATGTCTCTGCCATATGAAGATGAGACTCCTGACCTTCCCTTCAGTTCTGAGTGAGCTTCTCAGTCCATCGTTAGGGTTTATTGCTTGCTTGTTCCATCTTAGAATCAAAAGAGCCAAGAAGGGATAAAGCTTTCGGCGGCTCCCAGTGCACCGTAAGTTCCTCCCTGACCAGCTCCGCTGGTGGCCGGGTTCAAGGCCCAGGCAAGGGCCCTTTCCTGTGGGTGACGCAGCCTCCTCTACCCTCCCTTGTCCTTGTCCTAGGGGCCTTCATCCCCTGCGGTTCAGCGCAATCTAAAGTGAACAAGGCCTTCGAGTTCTCCGGCAGTTTCCCGTACCAGGAGGACCGTCAAGCCCTGACCACGCAGCTCTGTGCCAGCCACGCAGCTCCGTGCCAGCCTCGCCCCTCGGCCTCCGCACTGACCCGGGAAGGCTCCTGTGCTCCCATGGTGTTGCCCTTCCCACCCTTTCTCCACAGGCAGGTTCTTTCCCGCCCTGCCCTGCAGGGTCTTCCCTTGTCCTCCCTAGGAGCCTCCCGGGAAGCTCTCGGAGCCCATCTGCCGCCGCTGGCTCTGTGCGAGGCTCTGTTGTATCCGGCTGTTTGGTTCTTCAGGGGAGCTGTGTGTGAGGTCACCTTGCTGCTGTCCCCTCCTGAGGACATCACTCCACCCGCCAGCCAGGACTGCATTTCTGCTGGACTGTGTGCTGCAAGGCAGACTGTCCTGCATTGCTCTCTAACTTTGACTTACTCTTTTATTTGTTCTCTGTGGTGGCAGATTGACTTTTAGAACAACACTTGGTACACAGCAGGCAGAGGATGCAGGAAGACCCTGAGTTGGGCTCCAAATCCACAGATCCAGCCAGTCTCAGGCCAAAAAGTATTTTTAAAAATTGCTCTCTGATGAAACACATACTGACTCCTTTGTCATTATTCCCTGAACAATACGGCAGGACACTATTTACATTATGCTGGAATGATGATCTGAACCTGATTGGAAGTGTTAGGGCCACACACCGGCTACTTGTGTAGAACCCCAGCACCCGGGCATCCCGGTGTTCCTGGTCTGCAGGGCCCCTGGAACCAGGCCCCTGGGGTGCCAAATAGGACTGCACCTTTTCTTAATTGAATAGAGAGAAATGAATGAATTCCACCAGCAGATCTGAACTAAGGTTAAATATATGTGAAATTGAGTTTCACCTCTATTTCATATGTTACTCTAGCTATGCAATAGGGGAAAATTTTGTTAATATTCCAAGTTTCCATCCTTTATATCAAGAGTCAGCAGATTGTACTTTGTGGGTCAGATTTTGTCTGTGGGCCTCTGTTTATAATTAAATGCTGAGGGCTGACCAGACCCTCAGCTACCTTTTGGGGGGAACAATGAGGAATAAAAAGAAAGAGACAGACAATTTTCAAGGTATGGGGGAATGGAGAGGAGACCTGCCTCTGGCAGACAGACTCCGATCAAACTCCGAGTTGGTCCACTTTTATTAACCAGTGAGAGGTGCAGAGGGAGGGATAGCACAAGATCCACAGAGGAGCAACCACAGCAACTTCTCCGCAGGGGGAGGATGGTTGAGTTGGTGAGGAATCAGAGTTTCTTTACACCTGAGTGCCTGTGTATGGACAGCTGCCCTCAGAGACGCTGTCTTGCCTCAGGAGTGCCAGGTGAGGCACTCTGCCCGAAGCCAGAGGGCATGTGAGCTTCCCCATACTTTCCCGTTCCCTGTTGCTGAGGCAGGAGAGCACTGCCTGGAGGCTGAGATCTGAGTTACATGGCCTTGTCCCCAACAATAATGTTTTACTAGGGCAGAGCCATGTCCATTCACACCAGGGCTGTTTTCTCCTGCACCTGCAGAGCTGAGTTGTGACAGACACCGAATGGCCTACAGAGGCTTGCTGAGCCCTGGTGTATGTCCCAAGGAGTCTGCATCGATTTGGAGGCCATTTCTGGGAAACTGAGGCTGGTTGTTGGGAAAAGCCCTGCCCTCCCCCGGGGCCCTGGCAGGGCCACTCCTTGGCTGGGTCTGGGGTACAGGCAAGAGGGGCGTGGCTTTTCTTTCCCTGCACTGCGTCGTCCCACAGGGAAGAGTTCCAAAAGCAGCATGTGTCAGGAAGGGAAAGCTCCTGAGTGAGAGCCCCGCCGAAGCACTGGTCCCAGGGGCCAGGGTGACCCAGCCTGGAAGCACCCTGCTGTCTCAGAGGTGGCCTGCAGCTGGGCCCCGGCAGCTTGCTGTTTAGCCTCTCTTCTCCTGCTGTCATCTGTGTTGGGTTCAACCTCCAGGAAGGAGGCCTCGGGTTTGAAGGGGGTGAGGACAGGGCCACAGCAGGCTGCTGCGGAGTCCTCAGGCCTCGGGTCTGTGCTGGCTTGGGAAGCCTTGTTTCCATCTGGTCTCACCTCTGTGTGGGCACTTGGCAGCCTGCTCCCGGCCGCTCTTCTTCTTCCTTCCCTTTTTTTAATACTGCAAGCTGTTGGTGTCATTTGCTGTCTGTTAATTACATTCTGAGTCACCCTCGACTTTTGTTCCAGTACAGGATTATCTTGTGCAGCAAAGTTGGGAGATTCCAAAGCCACTTTGGTTTTGGCCCCATGGTTGGAGCGAGGCAGGGCAGCCTCTTACTGTGTAAATTCGTTTACACTGTGTACAGATGACAAGGCCTCTGCTGTTAAAGAGGCTTGCAGAGAATGCAGCCCTCTGTGGATCGGCCTCTCTGTAGGTGGAGGCTATTTACCTGTAGGGTCTGCGTCCCGATTCGCTTCTCCCTTTCTTGTGTACAGACAGCAGGGCTGGGAAGTTCTCATCCCAGGCTCCTTTGGCCCTAGTGGTTACCCCAGATGTCTTTGTTTCTCCCTCCAGTAGCAAAGACAGATGCGGCCTGCGGGGGGCTGACGCTGCTTCCGACGCTGCCCGCAGGCCTTTGCAGGTCTCTCCTTTGGTGAATAAGTATTCGAACATGTGCAGCAAGATGGAGGTTACTTGCTTATGACCTGCTGCATAGCTGTGCAGGCCACACCACATCTGAGGAACGATGTGCCACAGGCTCAGATGCCAAGCTGTGTCTGAAGACAGCCACAGGGGAGCTGTGGAGAACACGAGGCCGTGTGGAGTCGTTCCTAACAGGGACACAGGAGCCCAGCCTGGCTGAGGCCCAGTAGGTCCGTCCTCAGTTTCCAGGAATATCTGAGGTGAGGCTGGGAGGCGGTGGATTCTGCAGTTGAGGGGTACGTGCAGCCCCACACATTGGGAAGGGGACACTTTAGAGAGAGTCTGGCTTTTGTTCCTGAAAGTTGACCGAGTTAAATTACTGGACCCAAAAATTATTGGAGAGTCTCCACTTCTCAAGAACTAGTAAATCCTTTGAAATCCCAATTGCATTTCTTTTTTTTTTCTTTTTTTGCGGTACTGTGGATTGAACTCAGGATCTTGCACTTGCAAAGCAGGCATGGCGCCACTGAGCTAAATCCCCAGCCCGCATTTCTCCTTAAAGCCCTTGAAGATGGTTGCAGAACTCTGAGACATCCTGCAGCGGCCCTTGTCTCCGCTGTGCGCGCACAGTGATACCGTTGGTGTGGCCTCCAACCACCTGGGTTTAGCTGCACGGATCCGAGGTGTGGGACTTGGGTCCTTATCACTAAGTTCACCGTCCTATTCATCATTTTCCTGTCCCACCCAGTTTTTAACTAACGAGAATGGAGCGATCCGGTGACACTCATTTTAATAGTTATTAAATGAAGATTCATTGAATAAACACGCCATTTAAGTCCTTAAAAATGGGAGTAATAGTAGTTCGGTATTTTCAAATGAAAGAACTGATGAGTTTTAAGTAATTCTTGGCAATAGAACTTGCTGTTGAAACATTATTAGGCAGAAATCGTTACGTCTCCTAGAAGCGAGTTGGGGGCTAGAGGAGAGGTGGGGTGTGGCCCACTCAAGGGGCCCTGGGCTTCAAGCAGTGTAGCTGCAGCGAAGCTTCTAAATAAGCAAATGCTGCATAGGGAAATTTCCTAAACCACTGCACTGTGGGCAGGAAGAAACATAGCATTTGGCAGTTTGAGTGTTGGCAAATCCGCCATGTACAGGGTTGTTGTCCTAGCTGGTTGTCCTAGCCTCTTAGAATTCTTGGAATCCACCCCTATTGAACATGCCCCAAATTTATTAAGATGAGAGACAACTCCTGGTTAGTCAGTGGCAACTTGTATATCTAATTCTTAAATTAATATTTTTCTGCTTTTGCTTTAGGAACTTACTGTGTTTGATGATTGAGGTTTAAGCTATTGTATTCACTTCAGACAGAGCTCATATTAAGATAGCAAAAGGAAATCTGGATTCTAAGAAGGCATTTTGATATTTTCAAAATTTCCTAGTGATTTGTTAGATTTACATAGCTAACCTCTGGTTTTCCTTCTGGTCTGGGGTCCTCAGCTGGAACAGAGGCTCAGAATGGCCCTTTCTTCCCCGGCGTGCTGGTACTTTAGTGTTCTTTGGGTGCTGGCCCTGCTGTGAAGAGTGACTTTGCTAACGCATGTTGCATGTCACCCATGAACCACCTTCTTGGCCAGGCTGCACATCCGCTGCGGCTCATGGCAGGGTACAGAGAGGAGCGGGAGGCGTCCCCCATGTCAGCTCAGTAGGATCAAAGGATGGAGCTGAGGCTGCAGCACCAGGCCTCACCTAGCTGTACTGGCTTCCTGATGTCTGTTCCTGACAGCTGACGGCTCCCTGCACACCCGTTGGCCCCTTCTGCACTTCGGCACCTCCAACACCCAACCCAGGAGGGCAGAGAGAAGAGGCAGGCAATCTCTGTGCGGGGCAGACCAGGCTCAGAGGAGCCTCCCATCTCTCCTCTTCCTCTTTCTGTGTCAGCAGCCGGTGAGCCAGGCAGCCAGGCAGACATGCACCACACTCAGGAAGGCCCACAGGGGCGGAGCCACCACAGCCCGCTGTGGAGAATCCAAAGCCACCAACCTGGCCGACGTGAAATGTGTTGCCGTGCACCTGTCTCCTGCGGCAGCTGCGAAGGCTGTCCCAGCAGGGCACTGCGTTGTGCCCAGAGCCAGGCAGCCTGGTTTGGACCTGCAGGACTCCTTCTGGGCCGTGTGACCTGGGGCAAATCCTCAGCGCCATCATGGGTCAAACTGGGGCAGTGACTGTACCTGCACCATGGCGTGGTTCCTAACTGCAGTAAAAATCAATTTTCAGAAAGACAAAGAATAACTCACAAGGGTTACTTTGTGCAAGTTCTGTGGCACAGAAATTGTCAAGTCAATGTTAGTTATCACTAGGGGAAGTTCCAGGACAGGTGTGGGTCAGCTGTGAGCACTTCACCAACCATCAGACCCGTGGAAGAAGTTTGCCTGCCCTAACGTATTGACGACCTTCAGCAGCCAGTAGGAGGTGGATGGAATTACAGTTGGCCCCAGCAATGAGGAAGCCAAGCCACACAGAGAGGAGGCCACGGGGACTGTGTTGCATGGGCAGCAGTCTGGCCTGGTGACTTCCGCTCTTCTCTGACCCTGGGTTAGACACAGCAGCGTGCACTGTCTCGTCTGGTCAGCGCTCGAGCTGCCCTGTCTGTCTCGGCATGGCCTCGGGTTCTTGCTAAACGAGCCGCCCCTCGGCCCGGCTCTGACAGCTGCTCACCCAGCGGGCCCGGAGCTCGAGGCTGAGTTGGTGTTGTGTCCCTGTCTCCGTCCGGCGGGTCTGATGACAGACCTCCAGCTTCCAGCCTGGCTCATGGAAGCGTCGTCTAGGGGTGCAGACCTCCCCTGGGGCTCCCTATCCAAAAGCGTCCACACCTCGAGGACCGGGCGAGGCTGCCCCTGCCCAGTGTTGGTGTCCACTCGGTGGCCTCCCTCTCAGTGCTCTGGAACTTCCAGCGTCATCTGTGTGCCCTCCTGATGCAGAGATGAGAAGCAAAGGCTTGTTCCTCAGGCATTGCCCTACCCCACTTCCTGCTTCACTTGTCACGGTCCCTATCGCTTGAAGCACTGCTGGCACTGCAGTCCAGGCCAAGCCCTGCTACTTGCTGGCGGTGGTGGGGCTGCTTCAGCTCTCTGATCCTGGAAGCCAGGCCGGGCTGGGGCTGCTGCCGCTCTAGCTGCTGGGCGTTCCACCCTGTGGACAGCTGCAGGTGCTGGAAGTCCCTCTGCCCACTCTTGCTGGGGTCCCCAAGAGGAGGGGACAGCACAGGCTGGGACAAAACAGAGCTCATTTCACCAGTCTCTCATGAGGTGGCACACTGGGCTGAGCCCGGCAGCTCCGTGTGTGACCGCCTGCCTGGCAGCGGTCTCTGCCGGGGTGGAGTGTGTGCAGGGACATGTGAGTGAGTGAGTGTGTGCTGGCGTGCATGGCCCTCGGCAGCGGTGTAGGCGCCGAAGAGGTCTCAGGAGCTCATGCAAGCCACAGGGACCTTTTTCCCTGGCAGGAAACCATGGGTCAAGGCGTCCACCTTCTCAGTTTGAAGGCTCCTGTCCTCATCCCTGCATCTTTCCAGTCTTTCCTCCAGTGTTGGCTACGTCCCCTGCTTCTCCAGAGACAATAACGATAACGTGGCACCTGTGTGTCCTTGGAGGCTCAGGGGACCGCCCTTGTGGGGTGTGCTGCTGGTACTTGATGGGACACACAGTGTGGTGATTCATCTCTCTTGTGTGAAGTCATCGCTTTCTCTGCAGAGGGGAGCGGGTGCTGGCTGTCCGTCTCCAGGGAAGTTGAGAATGAATATTCCAGGAGAGGTGTTTGGTAACAAGCAAGAGGCCAGTAACGGTGTCTTGGGGAGCAGCACCATCTTCCTGGCAGATCCACACATGTGTGTCAGACAGTCAGTGTTAGCATCCTGAGTGTCAGGAACCGAGGCCCCGAAAGGCGAGTGGTGTTTAAAGCTGCTTGTTTCCCTTGAGCCTGGTGTGGGGCGGGAATCCAGACACTCTCAGTGGTGAGATCTGAAGCTCTCGCCCTTCTGGCCTCTGGCCTTTCCGGTCATGAATTAAAGTAAGTTCTGCATGGCAGGGTGGGGATGAGGGGTGGACAAGACGTTCAGGAGCAAGGATGCTTTCCTGTAAGGTCCTGGAGAATGTTTCCAGAAAAATGACCTTCTTTAGCGGTCAAAATGCATCCCCATCCGTGTGGGTGAAGAGGGCAGTGGGACCCCACTGTCCTCAGGAGAATCGCTTCCTAGCACCCTGCCTGTCCCTGGAAGAGTTTTTTCTTTTTAACTTCAAAAATATGTCAGTGGCAAAGAACTCATTGCTATTTTTTCAAACACATCAGTTCCTTAGACAAATTACCTCAAGTTAGAGTTGACAGGAGCCTATAAATGAGATAATATTTTAAGCTATTTTATCTACATTTTTACTTAGAAACACCACATTGCAGTACTGGTTATATTTCTTTCAACAGAAGGCCAAATAGGGATAAAATATACCCAGTGGTCAAGTTTCTTTAATATTTCAACATGAAGGAATTGGGGAGCTGTTTGGTTTTAGGGGTGAAGCATTACTATTTATTGCCTTTAAAATGACCGTATGCTTTATGTGTTGATTTTTTTAACTTCTTCAGTGTGTAAAAGTAATCCTTGTTCTCAGGTTCATGTTTGCAGAAAAGAACAGAAAATAAGAGACTTCTGAAGTGAAACTGTCGGTATCTCCAACTGACAGCCAAGATAAACTAATGAATCTAAGAGACCTAGGTTCAAATAAATGATTAAAGCTGACAGTTGAAGTGGAAATCCCACATGTAGCCTCCAAGAGAGACAGCTCCTAACTGGGTATACAGAAGAGCTAAGAAGTCTTCCTGTCCAGAGCAAGGGCAACTTATTTTGTTAGCATTGTTCAATACGGGATAAAACTCTCCAAACTTTCATTTCACAAATCACTCTGCCATTTGCAGGGCCGAAGGTTACCGTGGAAATGAGTTGTCCTGAGCATAAATTATCACCCTGAATAAACACTCTCTCTACCGCCTATCCTGCTGCTTTGAAATGACTTCCACTGGATCTGCTTTTCAAAATCGTGGCTGAAAAGGGAATAGGGACAACTAAAACATGCACTTAACCTGTGCAAGTATATTTAGGGCTTTCTGTGTCTCAAAGAACTGACCAGGGACTTTGAGAAGCTGTCTCTCCGCTGTGCAAGGTGAAACCTGCCTCTGAATGCGAGGCTGGTGTTTCTCTGGCCCACTCCGACTCCTGAGCACTGGAGAATCCAGGGTCAGAGGTGCTCGGCCCGTCACGCACCCGTGTGGGTGAGGAAGGCTTTGAGGAAGGCAGAGCACGAAACATCATAGTGTGTAAAATCTAGAACTAAAAAAATGCTACCATGTTTGAGCGCTGTAATTACACGAAGAACAGTCAGGTCTGCAATTTAATAGGGTAGAAAAAGTGCAAGGAAACAGGTGGAGCACAGAGCTAGAGCGTCAGCGGGTTCGAAACTTCGAAAACGGCTGTCGTAGCACCTGCTGTGCTTCGTATGGCCTGGCCTCTCTGGGAACCCTGGCCAGAGTCTGCTGGTCACAGCCATGCAGTTTCATCTGGTGCACAGCAGCCCTGACCAGCAGCCGAGCTCGTGGTGGAAGTCCCCTGGGTCTAGGCACCATGGTCACACAGAAGGGCTGCGTGCAGGTGTGCTGGCTGGCGCGTCACAGATGCGGAGTGAAGCCCTGGACATCGTGGAGCAGATACGACCCATTCCTTTGTACCACTCAGAAATGTGGATGCGTGGGGTCTGAGCCCGGGGAGCATGTCAGGCCCGGGCCCCTTGGAGCGGCTGGGAGCATCCCCATCACGTAGGCCTGGTGCCTGCCACTCTGCTCCTGCTCCGAGGACCCAGCGCATGGACACGAGCCCCGCCCTCCTGCCCGTACCCTGGGAGCAACGTGTGGACGGATGCCACAGTGTGGCTCTTAGGCCGACAAGGGCTGGCCTTTCTCTGCTCTTAGGCTAGGTTTCCAGTGTCACGTAACCCTAGTAACGTTCAGTAGAGGTGACTTGAAGACTGCATATATCTTCATGCTCCTTGAAATGAAATTGTCAGTAAGGAATTTTCCACCTTCCACATAGCATTTGTGGAACACCTAGGAGACTACCAGACCTTGCAGCAGGTCAGAATTCCAGATTGCCAAAGTGATGCACTGCACAGAGGGCGAATGGATCATACTGCTTACCTTGTTTCTGACTTTTCTGATCATTTAAAAATTGTAAAAATCTTAGAGAATTCAGACTTCTGGAGGACCTGTGCATGAAGCTGTCCTGTAACTCGTGCTTCTCAGCCTGCCACAGATGCTGTGAGTGAAACCCAGCCCCTCTGAGGGCTGTTCCTGAGCCCTGCTTACTGGTGAGCTCTCAAATGCAGGGCAGTCAGCAGCATCACTTCCATTCCAGCAGTCTTGTCTGGAATCCTGCAGTAAAACCACCTGAGCTTTGCCCTTCTGAACTGGGGTTGGGGCCTTTGGGCCTTTGGGCTCAAATGAAACAGGTACGGGAGCATTCTTTAAATGCCCGAGGTGCTTGTTTGCACATCCACTGAAACTTACTGGAAAACAGCATAACAGTAAATACAAAATAATGAGTATTTTTGTGTCTTTTGACTCCGGACTCTAACTTCTAGAATGATTCCCCAAGAACGTAGTTCAGCAGAAGGAAAAGCACCTTGAACGAGTGCGTTCATCGGAAGCCTAGGTGTTAGTCACCTGTCACTGCCCCCAAGGCCTGCACATAGGACTATGCTCCAGTCCTTAGAAGGGAAGCGGAATAAAGATAAGCAACATTATTTACAAGCTTTGCGTGAAGAACCACGACATTCCAGGGCACTCTCATGAAAGGTCACGACTTCAGCAACCCCAAGAAAGCAGCTGTCAGAAAAGAAAATGCCCACAGGATGCTGGTGCACAGGGAGGCAATGGACCTCGATAAATGACAGTGAGAAAATAATAGCTGGTCTCTGAGCATTCAGTGAGTGCCACACCAGGACAGGCACGGTTAGCACGTTACTTTATTGGATTCTTCATGCTCTTCGTGGTGCTCATTCTTCACAAGTGGTGTGGGCTAAGACCCGGCTATATGCCGTTGGGTTGGTGAGTGAGTTTGTGAGTCTACTCAGAGTGCTGTCCGCGGGGAGTGCACCACAGTGCTGTTAAGGACAGGAAGTGACATAGTGACTGACTTTCAGTGCCGGCCATGAAGAAGTTTTTCATGTTTCCTTTTATGCCTATTGCAATATGGATTATCCAATATGAGCATTGCCACTTTTGTAATCAAAGTAAGGTAAGCTGAATTTAAGAAATAATTCTATCTGGACAAATAAAAATAAAAAATAAATAAAAAATAAAAATAACCAAGAATGAAATGGAGAAGATGTGATCTTGGGGCCTTGACCATGTTAGAATTGCCCATCACTTTTCAAAATAATTGTTCTCAGCACAAGAAAATGTGAAGGGGCCTTTAGAAACAGTAGCAGGATGCGTAGGAGAGGAAATCTGCATTTTTAACAAAATGGATAAACCCACAGGTTCCAGTGAAAGGGTTTCCTGTCCAGAATGCCACAGACAAATGAGCATGGTTATACTGTGCAATCAACTTCAGACAGTGCAGGGATCTGGTGCTTCCTCGTAACAATTCTCTGATGAGAAAGTATCTCAGAGCAGCTGTCCTAGGAGGCTTCACTCCTTACATGAGCGAGCTGAAAAGGAAAAGCTCAAGAAGAGTGGGTTCTGAGTTCTCAGATCTGACGAATCCTTTGAAATCTTAAAAGAAAGAAGGCGTTTCTACCTGCCATGAAAACCTGGAATACTTCATAACACTTACGGGTGATAGCGTAGTTCTGTGCTTTCAACAAGCAAGAACCTTTGTGGTGTGTATATTTATAATTGAATCTGACAGGTCACTGGGGTGTGTTAAGGGAGATGTATTTTATTATCCTGCAATGATGCAAATGAAAAACTCAGTAAATTTGTTAACAGGACATTCTCACCGTAACATCACAGCCTCTATAAATGTCTTTCTTCTAGGCCCTGGAGGCTTCAGGCTTGTAAATTGAGTAAGAGAGCTCAGTATATCGTTTTTCTTTCCAAAAGCATATTAATTTTGTCTATACTTTAAAAGACACAAGTTGTACCAGAACAAGAAATCAGAGCAATATCACCATTTTACTGAAATGGTTACCATAAGACAAAATGTCCTCAGACATCCTTAGTTATGTCCTATCAGCCCTCCAAGGCATTCTGCTTGCTGAGTACAGATACGGTTTGCACACCTCTCTCCTCTAACTGCAGGAATTGGCGCTTTGCAGGCTGCACACAGACACATGGTGGCACAGGCCCACTTGTAGCTGTGGAGCGCAGTTCAGGCAGCCCAGTGGCATCTTGGGCAGTCCTGTTGGCCTCACAGGGGGTGTTCAGGCGTGGGGTGGCGTGGCATGGCTGTCTGTGTTCTGGATGTCAAACCCTCTTGCCTGATAGCAAGGAGCTTGTGAATTATATTTAAACGGTCAGAAATGTGGCTTAGCTTTAAAAAAAAAAGTAGATCACAGTGATAAAATTGCATACATTAGAGATGAAAAAACATTCTAGATTCTGGCCAATTTAAGTCTGATTCGTGGACCATGTTTATTGTTCTTCTTAGTTTTCCGAGTCAACATAATTAATGGTATTTTCTCCAGCAATGTGAGAATGGTTTTGCCTTAACCTTTTGTGCAAAGACATCCTTTGCATACAATGAAATCTCCCAAGTTCTTGTGTGAATGGTTAGAAGGCCTCCATTAATAAAAATTGCTCTCCAAGGTTGTATGAATTTTTCACTATTTCCAGACTAGTTCCATGTGTGGCTGCAAGCATTTGTCAAAATCCTGGAGACAGAAGTGAGCAGAAATAACCTTTATGGGGGAGCAGCTCCCTGAGGAACTGGACATAAGTGGGGGCGCCTGAATCATCGCGAGTCCGCAGGCCAGAGAAGAGACACCCAAGACGATGCAAGTGTAGAGGCCTGGACCCATGCTGAGGATGAGCATTTACAGCGCTCAGTGCGCGGAAGAAAGGAAAAGAAATGAGCAAAGGGGAAAGGAACGACCCAGCTTGTTTGGCGAGGGCCTGCGTCTGCATCAGTGTACGGGAACCCGCGTCACGCTGCGGGTCCTCCTCCGCTCAGACGCGCTCCAGCGAGCTCTCCTGGCACGTGCAGCCCGCACTTGCACGCCAGCTGGTGCAGACGGCCCGGCGTCAGCCCCGGGAACACTGGCTCGGCCGCGCTGGCCGCCCTGGCCCTCCGCGGGGCTCCTGGCGTGGCGTCTGCACCCGGGCGCATCCTGAGCCGTGGGAGGGCACGCTGCGGCCGGGGCTCCCTGCTGCCGTCCTGTGGGCTGGGGGGCTCCCCCCCTCCCCCGGCTGTTGTCCGGGTCTCGTTCGCACCTGCCGTGAGTGGCCCTGTGACCGGCTGCTCCGAGCGGGGACCCTGGGAATAGCCCCTCGTCGCAGCCCCCATGACCCAGCCCCCTGCCTGGCCAGGAGCGGCCCTGTGCTGGTGTCCTCAGCTGGGACTGGGGGCCTTGGGGCGCAGGGAGCAGACGGTGGAGGGGCGGGGGCTGCGTCTCTCCTGGCTAATGAAGTCTTCTCGGTGGTCCAAGACGGAAGTGGCCAGACCGTGACTCCGGAGGGGACTCTCGGCTCTCTCCCGTGTGCGAGCTCTGATCCAGAGCCCAGAAACGCCGCGGCCCCAGAGCTGAGTCGCCTCCCAGGCCAGTGTGCAGTTGGGCGGGCGCGGCCTTGGTCTGCCCTAGGCGTCTCACCCTCTGCGCTTCGCCGACAGGCAGATGGAGGCCTGGAGATTCTCCCGGCGGGCAGCCGGCAGTCGGGGCGCGGAGCAGGGAGGAGCTAGGTCTGCTGTCTCTGCCTTCTTTCTTTCTTCACGTGCCCCCGCCAGTGCCTTCTGCCCGTCCTATCCACCAAAAAGCGGGAACTTCCGCTTCAATTAATGATTCAGTTGATGGTTTACTCAGCCCCCAAGGAAACGGAACTGGACAGTCAGGGGAGTCTGCCCCGAAAGGTTAGCATCCAGGGCAAAGCACTTGTGTGGTCTTTATTCTGTCAGTGAGGAAAAAGACCTTGGCCACATAAGCATTCTTAACTAGTGGTTTGTTTACTGAACGAGTACTTCGTGCTCTGTTCTTCAATAGGAAATGATAATGAACAGTCCCTTCCCTGGCTTGTTTTGAAAACAGATTCTGTGCACTTCGTGGGTGGAAGGAGCCCGGTGTCCCAACGCCAGCAGATTTATACCATGCATTCACTTGCAAAACCAGAACGTTCACCTCGGAAGTTGAAATCAGAGAGTGTTTGCTCACTCCGTGGGTGCGCTGTGGCCACGTCAGGTGTCACGTTTGAGTTGAAGGGGACTGGGCTTTAGAGGAGGGGCTTGTCCACCAGAAGTCTGTCATCACGTGTACTTGGGCGATGATTTTTAAGTGTATTTTATTGACACTCCGCGATTGAAAACAGCCTCGTCATGTAGACCAAAAATAAATAAATAAAAGTACTGACAGATACTTACGACGCATGCCTTGGATTTCAAGGTGTGCCCTGACTTGGGGAGGTAAAATGCGGTGCCTGTGAGTTTCAGGTGGGTGGAGAGGCCAGGCTTGGCTGTGAGGGCCCGGGGCTGCTTCGTGTAGGAGCACACTGTGAAGCAGACACGCCTGTGCTGCCTCTGCTGCCGAGAGCTCCAAATAGGCTGGATGCCTCCAAACTGGAGTTTTTTTTTCTGAGACAGGGTCTCACTGTGTAACTCAGGCTGGGCGTGAACTTGGGGTGATCCTCCTGCCTCAGCCTGCCCAGTGCTGGGATCATAGGTGTGCACCATGCCCAGGGATCGTGAGTTTTTCACACTTTCCCACAGTGAAGCTCAACGTCCCCATTGAGAGCCTGAAATGACCTAGCCCCGCTCAGCATTAGAAACATGAAAAGGTAGTGAGAAGCAGGATCACTCATTTTAAAACAAAGGCAGTGCTTTGTGCATGTACTTCTACACAGGACACCCCTTCCTGGGAGCTGCTCTCTCGGTTCCCTTGGGGTCCATGTAGCTGAGGCTGCACTGGGCCTGCCTCTGAGGTCCAAGTGCCCCTTGGGGACTCTGGCAGCCAGAGATGTGGGTGGACTTAGCAAGGGGTCACCATGATCTTTGATTACCCCAAGTCCCACAGAAACCAAAAATAAATAGCTCCGTGTCACTTAAGAGCGGTCACACAAATTTTCTGCATTGGATTCCATCCAGGCAATGCCTGTGAAGAGTTATGTCTGTTAGGATTGAACTGAAAATGCATCTAAATGAGAGATAAGTGCGTTTGCCTGGTTTGATCATAAAACTGGCTGGAATTGGATTGAATGCTGGTTTCCCTTCCTATCCCCATGTGCCTTCATCAGGCAGCTAACTAACCAGCACATCATGTTCTCTGTAAAGCTGTGTGTGTGTGTGTGTGTGTGTGTGTGTGTGTGTGTG
>NW_004624763.1:22782441-22800185 GCF_000247695.1 Heterocephalus glaber | reverse complement strand
GAGAGAGAGAGAGAGAGAGAGAGAGAGAGAGAGAGAGAGAGAGAGAGTGTGTTGCAGAAACAGTTCTTTCATTTTCTTGCAAGGATTCAAACTGACCAGAGGGAGAAATGGTGACCGACTTGTGCCCGGTCCCGGACTTGCTCATTCCTCCATCCGCAGGAAGTGCGGGTCAGGCACAGATGAGGCCGCCCTCTGCCTTTCACAAGAGAGGGCTCCATTTTGTCCACGAGTGCAGGGGGCGGCCGGCTGTCCTTCCACATGCACCCCAAGTCCACACAGCTCCTGCTTCATCTCTCCCACTCTGAGCCCCCTCTTCTGACCCCGCCCACGCCCAGCGGAACCGCAGGCCCGGAACACACCGGAACACACCCCCGGGCAGACCGGCAGCTGCTCCCTCCCGATGCCCCGCCCTGGGAGCGCTGAGCGGCTTTGCTTCAGGTCCCCTGGAACGTTTTACCGGATTTGTACCGTGAAAGGCACAGAGGTGACCCCGTCCTGGCAGGGAAGCATAACGGGAGACGTGAGCCTCTAAACCAGGGACTGCAGTCGTGCTAGTGAGCCCCTAGTTTTGATGGGGTAGGCCAGTTCTGCTGAAAATCACCCGGAGACCATGACATTTATGACAGAAGTTTTTACCACTTAGTCACCAAACAGTCCTTTGTTCTCTTTTCATTTATTTCTACACCAAATGGCAAAAAAAAAAAAAAAAAAAAAAGTTATGGAGCAGGTTTACATTTCCATTCAGTTCCCCATACTGTTTATTTCATGTCTTTGCAGCTGATCCTG
Source organism: Heterocephalus glaber (assembly GCF_000247695.1). The sequence continues at coordinate 22,799,399 of NW_004624763.1, read as the reverse complement.
TCTTCTTCTACTAAGATGACATTCTGGAAAGTTGGCCAAATATATTTTGAAAGATCTTAGACATAAAAGATAGCTTGAGTCGTTTGAAACCTGCGTGGGCCCATCCGAAATGGCAGGGTCACATTCGCCACACACACTCATGGTGGGGCACAGTGCCTCTCCCGCTCTTCCCCTGCTCCACACCCTGTGGCTGGAATTCAAATTCACTTCTCATTTTATTGGCTGAAAATTGTTCCCTTGGTTAAAATGTTTTATACTGTATCTCCATACAATTGCTGAGCACTTGGACAGTAGTGCTTTTAAAAAATGTAAGTTGAAACCCAGAATTCCTTTGGGAGGGTGAGTCAGGATATAGAGGGCACATGTTCACAGCCCTGAAGTGGACTGAACATTCAAAGCAGTAGGGACTTGCTAAGCAGAGCTCCAGTTGTCTTTGATAGAGCTACAAACAGTGGCTTTGGAGTGTGACTATCCTTTCCTTGCTGGGACAAAGTACCTGACATACAATGCAAGGAGAAAAGGTTTATTTTGGCTCATGGTTTCAGAGAGTTCAGTCCATGGTCAGCTGGCTCCAAGGCAAGAATTGCATGGTAGAAGGGCCTGGTAGAAAAAGGCTGCTCACTTTATGGCATCCAAGAAGCAGAGAGAAAAGGAAGGATCTAGAGAAGGAGGAAAGGGTAGGGATCAAGCACACACTCTTCCAGGTCACATCCTATTCAGCTATGAATTCATCAATGGGTTCATCTACTAATGAGGTTAGTGCCTACATGGTCAATCATCCTCCAAAAACCCCACCTCTGAGCACATGAGCCTTTAGGGGAACATTTTTGATCCAGTCTGTACCACTGGGTTGGATTCAGACTCACACTGTGTAACCATGTGATTTTTCTGCTAGTTACTTAGCCTTTTGGGAGCCTTTTATAATATATGCTGTGTATATAGGGAGGATAATAAAATCTATTTTATAGGGTTATTGGGAAGGTTAAATGAAATAATATATGTAAAGCAATTGGGATGGTACTTAGCATAAAGATGGTCTGAAGTAGCATTAGGTGTCCTGGGTCCATATGCAGTATGTTCAATATTTACTGGGTGGGTGGCCAGAGAAACTGATATTTCATAAAAAGAATCCATCACCTTATTTTTAATTATAATAAGGGATATATAGCTGCATCAAACAACATTTTAAAAGCATTTGGGATTGTCTCTTAATGTCCCTTAGGTAGGGTGCAGCATTCCCACTCATAGGATTCAACTATCTGCTAGATGTCATCACTGTGCCTTGACCAACTGAAACATTTATAAAATACTGTGAACTTTATGATACTTCTACTCTTTGATTAGCAGCATTTTAGCTTATAATTAGGTCAAAGAATTCAGACTTATTTCTGGCAAGGACAACCCTAAAATATTTTGATGAGCTTAACTTTATTAATGTTGCAAGCCAGATTCACAAGTTGGACTTTCCAGTAGCAGTTTTTGTGTAATATGTTGCAAAAGAGAAATAGTTACTGGAATTTCAAAAGGAAATAAATGCAGTATTGATTCCTGCATGCATTTTGCATGCTTCAATCTGATCATACCCAGAAGCTCCTGAGGCCACGTTGCAGACCATTGTAATCCACAACAGCAGTCCACCAGATCTTGTTTATCAGCGTGTACTGGGATCACAGCTACACACAGACTAGAGCTGTTGTCATACTAACTGGCCTTTGGTTTCAGAAACTCAAAACGAATTATTGGATAGGACAGAAATCAGATGTTCTTCTCTTTTATTTTCCGATTCCCACTCATTATGAACATACTTTTCTTGAAAAAGCAGCTTTTATCAAAAGACCTGAAATAGACTTACAAATTCTCTTCCATCTATGACTTCAAAGTTCAAAGAAAATTCTTTCTTAGACACATTTTCTCTGTTGGGGATTGTGTGTGGTTTTCCAAATCAGCCTTCTTGAGAGGCACACTCAATAGCTCAAGCTTCACGCAGTGGGAGAAATTACTCAGTTCTGGTCGGAGCATCCTCCCCATATCAATAGTTTCAGTTGCCCAACACCGAGATCTGTAAAGCTCAGCTGTCAGCTTCAGGGTTAGTGGCAGAGACAGCAGCTGTAGTTTGTACCTTACTTTGCAGGTCAGACAGGTTGGGATTGGCAAAACTTTATCATTTTAGATGTTTTCTTATTGACCCTAATTTGGAGTGATTAGGATCAATCTTCACATCAGCAACCACGAAGAAGTCCATGTGAAAACCTGAGTTAACCGATAACCAGATTATAATTTACTCTGCTGAAGTTTAATTCCCTTTCAAAGCGGCAGGTTGGATGACTCTCTCATTCCTTAGCAAAACTTCATTGGCTATCACTCTCTACCGCAGGTCAAAATTAAGGTGACTATCATTATTTTCAAGTAAGGAGAAGACATAATCATGTGGACATATTTATTTTTGTCATTTCTATATAAGATTACTAGGAACATCTTACACAGGAGGTTTAGATTGGTGTATACACCTTTGTACAGTGACAAGTATATATTGATGTACAATAATCGAAGGAATGTGTAGACTGTCACAGAATATGTGTGATAAATGTTATTTTGTAAATTTTTATTATTCAACATACAGATAGGTATGATACTAATCACGTATTTTAATTTGCAAAATTAAAAAAGCATATGAATCAGCTCTATATGAATATCTCTCATGGGCTCAAAGAAGAAATAAAGGTAGTCTCCATCCTAAAAATATTGTTTCATTAAATGCTGTCTTGCCAGGCTCCTGGTAAAGTAAGATGTTTAAAAATAAGTATAACTCAGAGGTTTGCATTTTATTTTTTATGTTTGGGTCTCTAGGTTTTATATTTCTATTTTTTTTAAATAAATGTTTCATTGTATACACTTTGAGACTTGGGACGTGTAGTTTGGAAAAATGCCACCAATGTGTTAGGCCACATTTAACATTTTTATTTCCAGGCCTTGAGAAAAATTATGCCAGCAGATTTTATAGAGCATTTCACTTTCTCCTTAGCTCAGTATTATGCATAGAGATTTATCTTGTCTGCAGAGACCTTAAACATTTGAGAAGATTGTGGAGAAGAAATTCGGTTAAATAACTAAAAGTTCAGATTCAGAGATTTAAGTAAATTTGTACTTTATATCAATGTGACTTTAAACCATCCACAAATAATTTAAAAGGGAAGTCTAAAAGCTTGTGACCTCTACATCTCAATTTTTAGGACAGGACTTTTGAGTTGAGATGCTTTTTCTTAGGCCTTGAGCCCAGAATACCACTGAGCGTGGAGTTTCTTTTTAAAGAGAAATATGCATGTGGAATGTTGTTGCTCCAGAAAAGATTATGCAAACATCACAAGACATCCAAGTTCACGGAAAACTATTTGTGACTTCAACTGCTACCCAGCTTTCTGTTTTCATGTCGAGCAAATCTTGTTCTGCTGATTTAATTATAACCACACGAAGAACATTTTGAACCTGCAATAAGATTTTTAAAAACTTCTTGTTCTTTCAGAGGAAGGCGCAGTGGACCCCGTTACCGGGACCGTGATGTGGCTCTTCCTCAGGGTTGTGTGTGGACTGGGTCTGGGGGTGCATCCCATGGTGGGTGGAAAACCAAGGGGGATCTACTTTCTGACTTCTTGTCCTGGAAGAAGCTCAAGAAGAGGGGGTTGGTTCTCTGACCAGTTCACTGTTGAAGATGCAAAGCAGGGCGCTGAGCAGAGTTGGCCCCTCTGCCTCTATGGCCAGGAATATTCCTGCTGTAAGATTGCTCTCCATCTGGAATACTTAGTAATTATAACCAGTCTCAAAGGTTGTCCACAAGCAGTCACGCGGGGAGAGGAGGAATTACCATAAATCTCCAATTCTTATCAATAAACTCTCCTTTTGAATATAGGGACCAATCCAGAACCTAAATTGATTCATCACAGCCCAGGGGGCAAAGGTTCTCATATTACTTGACTTCAGGCTGGGCTGCAAGGCTGGGGTTAAACTTCTTACCCACTACGTTGCCAGAAGGCCGAGGGATTGTTATTAATCACAGGATGGAGGGAAGCAGGAGCATTTGCTGGAAATGAGGCAGAGAATTCAAGGGAGACATTTAGCAAACGACTTGGTAGGCGCTCATGTCGCTGAGAGCTGAATATGTGACATAGCTCCCGTCTAAAACTGGACAAATCTTGACATCTGACTTTAAACTAGAGAGTTTCCTTCAATTTTCCAGATATTATCAGTAAGTGAAGTTACGGAAAACAGTCATCTACATTTCTGAGCTATTAACTTGGAGAAAAAGAGAGGATTTGTATGCAGTGAACTTATTTTGAACCAATTTAAAAAAAGAAAAGGAAAGATTCTGCCCTTAAATCCTTCCCTTTATCTTTCCTAATCCTAAAATCTCAGTGATGGGAGAGAGCCCTTGGAGGAAGGTAGGGAGACATCTGGGAGCTATTTTTAGGTCTCACCAAAGGCTCCCGAGGGAGTATTTTGAGAAGGTGGCTGGAGTAGGAGCCAAGTAGGAGCCTAAGGTCAGCAGAGGAGGGTGGAACCCTTCCCAGGCCACTCCACGCACAGGCTCAGGGGCTTTGGGGGAAGTGCAGAGAGAGGGTCGCCCTTCTTGGGCTGGTCTCCTGCTGTGTGCTCTCTGCGGCTCAGTGAGAACACGCAGGTGTGGCTGACAGGTCACTTTAGCATAGAAGTAGATGCATGTGTGTCCCTAAAGCACAGGGTCCAATGCAGGAGACAGAAATGAAATTGGGCAGGTGAAATTTGTCAACAAAGCCTCAAGTTCCCATCCTAAGCTCAGTCCCGTGTGGAGCTACCAGTCAGCCCCTTGACAGCTGTCTGGACTGGCCGGCAGAGAAGTGTCGCTACTGTCAAGCAGGAAGTGTGCTGCTGCGTACTGGCGCCCTCCATCCATGTAGGGAAACACGGAGACATCAGCTTAGCATGCTGCCTTAAACATCAGCACTTCAAAGTCTGTATGGAGTTGCCTGTAATGTCACCAGACAATGAAAAGTGCATGAACGCTGGCTTCAAACTTGTTTCAAGTGGCTCTTTGGGGAATTGGTTCCCATTATATCAAATAAACAGATCAGACGGTCCTGTCCAATAGCGCACGGCCCGAGCAGTTGAAAAGAGAGAGAACCTAAAGAGCTGCCCATAGCTTTGAGTCCCATCCCCTCCGTACAGACTCCCGCTCAGCTGCTGTCTCTGGGTTTCTGAGGCCGCCCAAATATACCTGCTAAGGAAAAGGACACAGGATTGTAGGACACACTGTAGGGTATGCTTGGCTTTTTTCAAATCCACTTGTCTGGGGATAAAGCAAAGCCAGACAAGAACCAGAGGGGCTGGACTTTAGGCAGCTGTTCTTTGCCTATCCGTTAATGATTCTCACTACATGAGCAGCATGTGTTTAGCAGCGGAAAATCAGAAAGCACCAGGAGTGCAGAAGAAATGTAGCTCACCTGCCAGGTTGCAGTGAGCACTGTAGACGTTCTTCACAGCCTTCTAACAAATTCCCTTCAGAGAAGTGTGAAACCAGGGTACTGCACATGCGGTGCTCCGGTATCTCGACAGCATGCCATGTGAGCTTCCTCACACCAAGAAGCGTACCCTGCAACCTTGTTCAATAGCTGTTTGGAATTCTGTTGCTCAAATGGACTCTCCCCAGTTGCCTACTATTGAATATCTTGATTTCTAACCAATGTTTGGTGTGATAAATAGTATTGAAGTGAACATATTTGTAAATTACGTTCTTTTTTTGGGTACCGGGGATCGAACTTGGGACCTTGCGCTTGCGAGGCAGGCACCGGAACCACTGAGCTAAAAATCCCCAGCCCCAATGTAAATTACTTTCTTTAGACTTATCTTTAATTAATTTTAGCCAAAACTCTTAAATAAGTTGACTTTCTGAATCCAAGGTACTATGTAGAGGCTCAGAGACCTCTTCAGACAACTGGTGCCAAATTAGTGTGGACTCATACAAGCTTTGTGTGAGAGTGACCACCCCTCAAGACATAGAAACAAACTTTCGCAAGCATCAGGCAACATGATTTTAAAAATTAACAACATCTTTTTAAACACCATGTTAAAACTCAGTTTTAACATTTTACATCTTTTCAACAATTAGTATCATTTAAGAAGTTCGTGTGAGACTCATATTTATTCTTTATCAGAATTTATTTATTAAACATTTTCAGAATGTGCATACTTAATGAGAATTGCGGAGTGACGATTTCTATGAGAAAGATTCAGTATGGGGGAGGCATTTTTAAGACTGTACTGTATGTCAGATTTATTTAATCTGACTCAGTCCTGACAAACACATCCGATTCAGAGGAGACAAGTTCTCTCTGCTTTGGAGAGGAGGTACTCTAAGTAGTGTGGGCCCCATTCCCCCAGGATCAGCACTGGAAAGGGCAGGGCCAAGTTTTATTGCTTCCATTGCCTTTAATTTCATTTTTTGAGAGGAGAAAATTTGGTACACGTCTCTGTGTAAGGGAACTAGAAGGATGTATATTGTACGAAATCTGATACATTGTGGTAGACATTATTTCAGAATGTCTGTTGATTTTATCTTTCTAAATGCTAATGCCCTGTCCTTTTATATTCATTCTACAAGGAATAGGACGTAGCTAAAACACACACATGCTCATATACATGTTTATATGTAAATATACACATGCATCCACACATAAAGAATACCATGTACTTGAGCCTAGATAAACGAAAGTAAAGATGGGAAGATGATGACAATCGGGTGATGAAATACACTGTAATAGTCCTGCAGCATTGCTAGTGCTGAGTCCAAGTCAGACCCTGAGTTTTCTTGTGTCCGTAAAGCAGCAGGCACAGCAGGTGTGGGAACTTGGTTCTCAAAGACCCTCGGGTCAGGGAAGCGTCATCCGCGTCTCTCAAGCAGGCACTGACAGGCACAGAGCGGCGTCCAAATCGTCTGCACAGTGGGATTTCCACGTAGTGTGCCCTTGGAAAGCCACATCAGGGCTGCCCATAGACCGCGGTCCTCGTTCCACACTCAGAGAACTCACTCTTTTTAGGCAACTGGTGCCAGATTAACGTAGACGCATGCAAGCTTTGTGTGGGACTGACCGCCCCTTAAAACATAGGAACAGAGTTGCCTGTGCGTGCAGACCCTTCCTGCCCTGAGAAGGCGTCTGCAGGCTCGGCAGCCGTGTGCCCGTCCGTGTCTTCCGTGGGTGATGCTCGCCTTGAGTTATGAACAAAGCCCAGTGTCATAAGGTAAGAGCAAAGTGTGCATGTCTTTCTGTGTCTGCCTGTGGCACGCGTTCATGTGGGCCTTTGGGGAGAGCGATTTCTGTTGTTTCGAAGTCAGTGCTCCCGTACTGTCTGCCACAGATAATCCTCCTGTAGGAGGCGTGGTCGGAAAGAGTTCACGCAAACCTAGAAGTGTTTTTTTACTCTAAGAGACATACGTACGGGGCCACTTTCTCGGCCCGCAGAAGAAGTGTGTGCTTGTGCGTGTGTCAAGGCACCGTTACTGAGCGAGGCTTGAAGAGAAGCACCGGAACGTGCACCAACGGATCCCTGAGTGTGCGGAGCAGGGCACACGTCCCCGTGCCTGGAGTGGCAGGGAGCAGTGTGGGTGACAGTGGGGACTGACCGGGGAGAGCTGAGCAGGGGGTCTGGGCCGCGTCGCGGGCAGAGTGAGCGCTCGGCGAACACGATTTGTCCCGAGCCTGCCCCGGTTCTAGGGTCCTTCTGTCTTCCTGCTCTGACACGGGGGTCCACACACACCCATTCCCATTTCATATTCTTGGCAACGCCCTTGGAAATATTTCATTGGGGTCAAGAAATTTTTCAGGATTTTTTCTTAAAATAATATTAGACTTTATTTGTTTGTTTTGGTTGGTTTCGGTTTCTTTTTGAATGCCCTTGGCAGTGTTGTGTGTTGCTTGGACCCAAAGCCTGGGAGGGGGATATCCCTCCCACTGCCCCGTGCAGCAGGACCACAGGGATCTGCCAAGGCCCCTGCCCCAGGAGGCCGCTAGTGGGGAAACCATGGGCTCTGCATGAGCAGGAACCTCCACCTTCACCACGTGCCACATGCAGAAATGAGCCCTGCAAACGTGAGCTGTAGCACCGTGTGAGCGTTAGCAGATGCCCGGAGTGGTCGCTGATGTGGGAACCGTGGGACGTGGCGCTAATAAGAAGTCATGCAGTTACTTTATCCCTGGAATTGCTTTTTATAAAAAGTCAAACCTTTTCTGACGACATCTCATAACCCTTATGATTCCACTAGGAGCCCAAGTCCGTGTCAGTCCCAACTCTTCTTGATTCAGGCGGAGCGCTTTTACACAATGCTCTTTAATCTTTGTGCCTTTAATCAAAACACTGAGTAATGTATTTCCCTATTTTAGGGATTCTAGCAATTACTGATCATTGCATTCACTCTTACAACCTGGATTTTCACATCAGATGCTTAGATGCTTCTGAACTGTGTAAGTGTGTTCACACTGTAACAACTGAGGCAGTTGTTACCCAGTGAAACATTACACGATGCTCCACTTAATATACCTTGTTCTTTACCCATCCTCGGACACGTACGCAGTGAGATATCTGTAACGTCACCAGGCTGCACCAGTTAAATCATACGAGGAACTAAGAAGAGTACTTTGCACAAACTGAGAAATCAGTTGGTATTATGACATGGCCTAACTGCACCTGCTTTTTACCAGATGCAAGGAGGTTACACGAGAGTGGAAAACATTCTGGTACGTTGAGGTATGTCTGCCTGCATGGTTTGATATGGAGGTAGAGAAATAGCTCTCATTTACATTGCAGGAAAAGTACATCCTGATATGGGTAAATTTTGGGTAGGTACCAATCTGCAAACTCGAGTGCGGCCCTGCCCTGTTCCATCATCCGTGAGCTCCAGCGTCCAATAAGTTTTTCTTTAAGCACATTGGGAGTTTTGTTTTCTTCCACTTACTAATAGGAAAAAGTAGCAAAAACAAAAAATCCCCAAAAACCCTACCAGTGCTCTGGATGGACATGAGTCGTGTCCCGCTAGGTCACTAGTGTAATCACTCATGTGAACAACAGATGGAGCACCCTGATGAGGGGGCGTTAGCCTCAGTCCTCTGCTTGCCTTCCGGGCGCCAGGGGCAGCATGGGTTTTAGGAACTGAGCGACAGAGGAGCAGGGAGAGGTGTCTCTGAGCCACCAGGGGCCCCGCCACAGAACGCGTCCCTGCTGTTCCCCAGGCCCAGAAGAGGAAGCACCCTCCTTTCCGCTGTGGACCATCACTGCCTCCACTGCAGACATGGCAGGGGCCGGGCAGGGAGCACCTGTCTGCTCAGCGTCCTCTGAGCCCCACTCGCTGGCTGTGTGTAGGTGAGCGTGTGTTCAGCAAGAGGACCCTGAGGAAGGAAACAGCAACAGGCAGGGAAGAGGCGAGTGAGGAAGGAGTGAACGCATCTGCTCAGTCCATGCCCCTCAGCCTCAGAGCGGTATCATAGATCTTTCCTTTCCTCCTGCTCCAGCATCCAATCCTATACTGTGATTTGATGTCAAGTTTTACCGGGCTTCTTTACTTTGGAATCTTTCTTTGTGTCTCTCAGTCTGGACGTTTCGAAGTGTTCAGGCCGGTGATGTTGGATTTCTGTTTACTTTGTTTCTTTTTAAGTTGCATCATGATTTTTTACAGGGAAAGCACTGAAGTGGTATCCGTCTCTCTGTGCTTTCTTTTGAGTGTCACAGTATGTAGTTTCTGATCTCCCGGTCAGGCAGTAGCTGCTGGGCTTCTCACTGAGACGTAGACATTTAACCTGAGAGGAGAGAGGACTGAGCCCTCCAGATCCCAGAAGGGGGAGGGCAGGTGGCCTGTGCCAGAGCCCAGGGCAGGGCCTGACAGCCACTCCACTGGCCTAGAAAGGCATCTGCTCAAGCCCAAAGCGCGCGTGGAGGGAGGTGTGCTCTGTTTACTTGTGCAAAGACTGGTGGAAATTCCCGTGGTAAAAGGCTGCGTGGCTAATTTTGTTCCACAGGAGCGCCGGGAGCGGGAGCCGTCTGATCTGCCTTGTGTCTTGTTGATCACTGCTGCTCAGTGAAATGGGGCCTTGCAAGGTTTCACGCAGTGGTCTGACTTCAGGGTCAGAAGCGCCGCTCTGATTCCGTCCTAGGAATGCACTCCTAGGCCTGGGGAGAATGAAGCGTCCGACTGCGCAGGGTAGAAGCTGGGGTCGGAGGATTTGCTGGGGATTCAGCCATCAGAGAGGAGGGGAGACGTTTCCATCCGAGCAGTCGGAGCAGATGGAGAGTGACTCTCAGCATGAGCGGCAAAGGCTGTGCACGAAGCAGGCTGGAGTGAGGTGGCCTGGGCTTTCTGCTAGTTTATGGAGAATTCCCCATCCGTGGGGCAGCAAGCAGGAAGAGCTTGCTTGGTGGCCTCTCAGTGACTGCTGTGGGCCAGGGCTGCTGGAAGCTGCTCCCTGCCATGTGAGTGAACATGTGTCCATCATCTTAGATCTGCTTTTCCGATAGAGTCTGAGTCTTTGAAAGCAGAAAATATATTTGATTTCTCTCTGCAGGGACCAGCAGGGGTTTGATTAGATGCACAGTGAAAGTTAATTGAATGTTTATTGGCATCGGGTTGATACTTGTCTTCAGACATGGAGGTATGGACAGGTTGCCCATAAGGAAAACACAAAGAATTTGGAGAAGCATCAACTATAGGAGGTCTACAGCTGATAGTTAAGAAACCTAAGTTCTTTGCCAAAGTCAACCAAAATTGTAACTGACCATATATAATTTTTAAGCTAAGAATTAAAATTTCTGAAGAAATTCCAAGGACCCAAGGGTATTTCTAAGGGGTGAAAGTAAGGCTTAGACCGTGCATTTCCTCTTCACTTTTGCCTTTTCCCCACCCCGTGGCATCCAGAGCACCCTTCGATCTTCACATAGCCACTGATCAGTGGAGGGGACCAGGCTCTATGGGACTGGATGCTCCAGCACAGCCTTTCTAATGAGGAGGATGGGGAAGTGCTTCCTGAGCTCCTGGCGTGATGGGAGGCTAGGAGCCCAGATGGGCTGTCGCTCACCCCAGGCCGCCTGGGCAGAGAGAGCCACTGCTGTCCAGAAAGCACAGGTGGGGGTGCGGGTCGCTATGTCCTGCCAGCCCTGCTCTGGCAGAGGGCTACGGTGCTGGTGACTTCCTGTGTCTAGACAGGAACTGCCCTGCGGAGGAGGAGGATGGTGGCTCAAGCTACGGTAACTGGATGGAAATCTCCCCTTTGAGGTTCACTCGGTGCGGTTTTGGTTTGGTATTTGTTCTCGAGTGTTCTGGCCTTTAGGAAAGGAGTCGAGAGCCTCGGTTTATCTCCAGTGATAAATCAGTAGCCACCTGTACCCTCTGTGCTGCATCAGGCCAGGGACTTTTCACTCTCATAATTGTAGGAATAAGACTGGTGCCTGAGGCTGGCTCTAGAGCCCCTGTTAAAGCTCGGGAGCAATCAGGGAACCACGTGTGAGCAGTCTTCCGACTCCACGCGTCTTCTAGACATTGCTGATGTCAGCCTCATGGGACTTCGCCTCCCGAGAGCGAGCCCCCTGTGCATCCCCACAGCTCCTTCCTTTCAGGGGAGCAGGCTGAGGCCTTAGGCCAAAGACCCGAGCTCACTTGTGTGCTCAGTAGTGCTGTTCAGCAAACCTCTAGCCAGCTGACCCACACAGAAGGTGGCTCCAGCACCTCGACATGTGGATGTGCCCTGCAAGAGTGGGTGGCTTGTGTTTTCCTCATTAACTGTGGGAGACAGAATGATGGTTAAGGTTAATTTAATCCTGAAAACCTGTCCTTTCCCCTAGGTATCTGAGCCAAAATAAAATGTACTTTCAGAACTTCCAATGTTGCTAAATATCTTGCTCAACACTTAATCGTTTGAGGTTTAGGGGTTTTGTTTGGTATTAGGCACTGATGCCAGTGATTCAGACAGCCCATCCACATATAACCGTGGGTGCCGAGCCAGGCTCTTCCCACACAGAAGATATTCTTAGAGAAATCTGGACACTTTTGGAAGGACATGGACTCTTCTTGGACACCCTTAATGCCATCACTATCAAGCATTGTAAATCATCACCACAGTCTGGCTCTACTTAAACTCTGAGAGAAAACTTTCAGCAGAGGTCCATGAGCTCATCTGCACTGCATGGCATCTTCGTGTTCACTGGTGCCAATGACCTGTTCCATTTTATCTTTCCGGTTAGAATGATATACTCTAAAACTCTCATTACCCCTGCACAGTAGCGCATCCGTCCTGAATACTTGTGTCATGAGAGTCAGAATTTTAGATCCAAGGAAATGTTAAATATAGCTCAGTCTCTTTGTTCTGGTGCTCCTGGAAGTTAACTGATTTTCCAGAAGACATTCCTTAGTAACTGAGCCCAAGCCCTGGACTGAAACAGAGGCATACTAATATCCAGTCCCAATCTTTCCACTACCTTATTTACCTTAATATTAAACCTAAGAAGACTGGGGAGGTAGCTCAGTGGTAGAACACTTGCTTAATGTGTCCAAGGCCCTGGGTTCCATCTTCAGCATTGCAAAATCAACCAACCAGCCAGCCAAAGAGAGTCACTGGAGAGGCGAAAATGTGTTGAGCTCAGTACAGTTCCAGACCTTTGGGATGACTTACAAGAGGGAGGCAGCTAAGAAAGCAGGGCCCTTGAGTTCTAGAGATGCTTTGATGTAGTAAGGGTACTGAGTAGAAGATGGGAGCATTGGCAGGTGATTGGAATGTGCTTAACAGAGAAGGCCTCTTGCAGCTTTTGAAAGACTCAGCCGGGCTTTCTACGTTAGGGGAAGAATATTTAATTCTGGGCTCTGACACGAAGGTGTTGTGGCCATGTTACCAGAAAAGTGAATGCACGGCAGGGAGGTCATTTCCTTACTCACTCAATGTGGAGCATCCCTGTCTCCTTCATAAGGGCAGATGCTTTCCGGGCTGTGCTGTGGAACAGTTGTAGCAGGGCTTGTGCACTCTACGACTCGTGGGTGTGTGCTGAATCGCAGTCATTGTCCTTGTCCAAAGCAATAGGCTGAAGCTGCTATCTTTGGAAGACAGAGGAGCAAGGGAAGGTAGAAGATACTGAGTGGGGCATCACCTGAGAAGTACCAATGAGCCAGAGCTTCTGTTGAGTCATGGGAGGAAACCCTTCCAGGAAAGCAAGCAGCTCCCGTTACATGACGATGTCTTAACAGGCCGGGTCTGCTTATTCCTACCCTTCTTTCTGGATGAATGTGTTGTCTAGTTAAGAGACATGCAGTGGTAGACATGACATTTGCAAAACTTCTAAAATGAAACTAGATTAACGTAGGGAGCAAAGTACACTTTAAAACTAGGTTAGATGATAGCAGCATTTCAAAGTGTAACATGACCTAGTTTGTATTTATTGGTCTAAACTCTTTACCAAATGTTGTAGATTTTTGCATTTTCTCTCATTCATAGATGCTCAGTGGGAATGTATGTTGTGAAGTCCACACATGCTCTCTTTCTAGGAGGGGTTGTGCGAGCTGAAGGGAAGAATACTTACGTGCACTTAGCTCTCCCTGGTGCTACCTAACGCGCGATACCAACCTCAGAGGAGGTAGGGCTCAGCTCTTTGCCTGCGGAGATCTGCCTCCTTAGGGCTGTGGGTTGACCGAGAGCTGACCAAGAACGAGACCATGTATGACTTCATTTAGTCACACCAGCAGCTCTCTGAGCTTATTGTTTATTTCCAGCCTGACAGATCAGAAGACTCAGGCTCAGGGAGGTTAAATAAATTGTATAAAATCAAACAGCCTCTTAGTGATGAAGCAGAGACACAAATACAGGTTTTTCCACCTCCTGAGCTGAGTCTCTGCTGCGGAGTGCTACACCACACTGAAGAACATCCACATGTGAAATGAACCGACGGAAAGGGGCTGGAAGCAAGGGTACAGGTGAGCCTGGCCACCCTCTCCCAGGACCGAAGGACTCCCAGGCCAGAGGAGCTCTTATGGCTGGTTTGCGTGATCCCAGGGGTAAAATAGGAAATGGTAGGGGTGAGGGAATTTCAGGGAAGTGTTATTATATGAATGAACCTTCCAAGAGAACCGTCTAAGGACGGGAGGTAATCAGTTTTCTGTCTTTGGACTTAGCCAGTAATGGGCTGTGTAATCGTCTGATAATCTATTACCAAAGAAAAATCAAATGTAAAACTCATAGTGTGATGAATCTATCCCCTCTCTATTCTGGCTACTGTCAGTTGAATGAACTGTGCAGTTGGGGTAATTATCAAGAGAGTAATTGAATGGTTTTCTAAATAAACACCTGAAAGCCAACAACATATATCATTGCCATACTGGATTTCTATTAGTTTTATTTCTTTTTCCTTTGGTTTTACCCAAGATATAAAAGGTCACTTGAAAAGTATAACTCTTCTCTAGTTTACATTGTACATTTCAAGTTAAGCATATTAATTGGCTGGGGATAACCTTAAAAGGCAAGAATCTTGTATGTTTTAAAATTAAGTTTGGAAAATAATCCTCTATTCCCTATAGGTTGTTCTGACTTATTCCTCCTAAAGTGAAGATGTGTTTCTAATGTGAATATGTTTAGACACATCAGCTTGGCATTTTTAAAAAGACATTTGTAAGAAGAATTTTGTGTTCTACTTATGGTATTTTATTTGTTTTGGGGGTCAATCATTTCAAGTATGCATATTTTAACTTAAATGATTCTAAATTACAGTCACAGAATAATTGACCATCTGTAAACAGAAATGATGCCAACACAGGACAGTAAATCCTGCCGTCGCCTCATGAATATCTGCCTATCTGTGCTCATTGCATGGGTGGAAAACGAAATCTCCTTTGCTCTATAACCCGAGCTGTCAGGTTGCCCTTTTGGCTTCTGCCTGCCCGTGAACCGGAGGAACTGGACCAGATCTCTCAAGAGTCTCCTAGTTCTCAAAAACTCTGGTGCTTAGTCCCGGAGAGAGTTCGGACAGACTTTTACAGGAAGCGCGAAGCAAGTACCCGTGCTGTTAAATGTCTGTGTTTGCGCAGCGTTGCCGGGCGGGGCGGGTGCGTGGGTTGGGGATCCCTTCCCAGCACCCCAGCCCAGACGGTGTCCCAGTCTCCTCCTGCGCTGACCTTTTCTCTTCCCCAGCCCAGGTTTCTTTCTGTTTGTGGGACATCTTCACTCAGCTGTCCTGCCATGCCCTGAAGCAGGGGCTCAGGAGCTCTCCGGGGCCCGCTGTGTCCTGGGCCCCCAAGCAGGGCCGCGCCCCTTGCAGGATGGGACGAGTCCGGCCAGGCCCGATCCCTTGTCCTCTTTCTTCTTCTGAGTCTCAGCCTGGTCCGGGTTCGGGCAGGCTCTCTGGTGAGTCGGCCCGGTTCTCCCTTGTCACTGACACCATGAAGAGCCCTGGGATATTCTCCCCCGAGTGCCCTGTGGGCGGCAGGACGAACTCCCGGCCCCGGTCCGGTGTAGCATCCCACACGCGCCTTCAGAGTGGCATTCATTCTTAGGTGGAAATCTCAAGCATACATATTTATTTACCGGTTTTGTACCTTACCTAGGTGAGGAGTTGGGTTAGCACCTAAGCGGACGTTTCCCCTCTTCTCCTTATTTGGACAGATTTCACCAGCGCCCTGCAGCTCCCTGTGTGAAGCACGCTAGCAGCTTCACCCAACTGTCCATGCAGGCCAGACTCGGCTCCCCCTTGGGAAGGCTCTCCCACCGCGTCAAGGAAAGGAAACTGAAGCTTATTGAGTAGTCTAGGCCCTGAGTTCAGGTCCTGGCAAGAGTTATCTCCTTTGCCCCTTCCTGAAGAGTTTTTCCGAGGAAGTTATGATCCCTGCTTTACACATGAGGATGGATAGGTCAGGAGACCTCAGCCCAACTCTTCTGAATCCCTGGCTTTAGTTCCATCGTTCCACAATCTACAGTTAAGGGGCCCTAAACAAACGGTGCATATCGATTAAGGCTGGGGTTGACACAACCTAGTCATTTTCCAAATGGTCCAAATGATTAACAAACCTCCCGACTTTCTTTTTAAATTATAAATATATGAAGCTGCATCTACAACATAAAAAGTTTATTATTTACATCTTAAGCGCTATCAGAAACAGCATCACGTGTGCCACAGTATGAGACTCCACGTATAGGAATAACTTTATAAAATAAGGGCGATATTATAGGCTATCTCAAAAAGTCTGTTCATTTAAAAATGTACATTTTCTTTGTTAATTAATTGACTGGTTCTTTTTAAAGTGTAGCATATAACCATTCTCTTATGTTAATTATTTTATCTATTAATCCCTGTTAATCTATTAGTCCTATTAACCAAGGTAGAAATATTTGAGGATGTTCATCTTTCAACTAAAGAAGAGTAATATATTTTCCCCTAACACCACATGCCATGAAAGTGGGTTTATGCCTGAGGTGGCTTTTCTCAGTGAGCTTCAAAAGAACATACCAGGTAATTTCTGAGACAGGCACAGCCTAAAATCTGCCAGGTCTAGATTTACACACAGTGAAGACAAACGTGTGAGATTTCTCTCCTTTCTTTTCCTGCCGGCCAATTCACTGCCTTCTAGGATGACTTGAATAAATAATTATAAGGTATGGCAAACATCCTTGTTTCTTCTTTTTGAATAAAATTCCTGTCTGTCTATCAGGGACTGGTTTAGTGGGAACCTGACACTTGAAATTGAAAAAAGAAGTATTCAAAACATTTTAATATGTATTTCAATATAGTTGTACAAGGTTTATCAGGAAACACCACTGAAATGTTTAAAAATAAAAGAGAATCCTGCTCCCTCATGGTGAACAGAGATGGAGACAACAAAGAAGAGGGTGAGAAAGATGGAGGAGGAGGAAGAGGAGGAGGAAGAAGAGGAGGAGGAGGAGCAGGAGGAGGAGGAGGAGCAGGAGGAGGAGCAGGAG